>CM076581.1:283716371-283829089 GCA_034641835.2 Pinus albicaulis
TGTTGGAATAGGGTTTTCCAACCTACGTTTTTGTATAATTTTGTAATATTCGATCCTGTGTAGGGGTTTTTGGTGGGTCGAAACCCCTAATGTTTTGTAATGGGTTAAAGGATAGCTCTAGGGTCCGTAAACCATGGTTTGTGGACCACAGGATAGCAAAGGCTATGATATTATAAATAGATAGATAGTTGGGTCTAGTAAGTAAGAAAGTCATAATATTGATGTTAGGTGCGAATTGTTAAGATTTGTTTGGGGTGGTTTGGGTAAGGTCTCCTGCTAACTGTCTGCACGGGCTGCGTTTTGGTTTTAACTGGACTTTTGATGCTAATGAATGCGGAATATATTTGAATTACCTTTGTGATATAAGGATTGATTGTGTTTACTGCTGAAGCGTGTCTGTGATATTTATTTAAGCTGTGAATGTATCTGTGATCTGGAATTGGCTGTGATTATAATGTTCTATGATGGTATTTTCTGATGCGCACGTGGATGCGACTATATTTATTAGATCTATTAGTGATAATAGGTTTGCTATGGTTATGTGTTGATTTTATTGTTAAAAGAGCTGCGAATAGACTCATTTTGTGCAAACATAGTAAGCTCCAACATAGATCTGCCTTAAATTAGCTACTCTCTCCCAGGGTGTGGAAACCTGGTTCCAACACCCTCCCATAATACTTCGGGTGAGACCTGGGCATGCACAAGTAGGTCATTGCCGAAAGGGCTAGTAGTATAGGATTTTTTTGGCAAACCTTAACCTCCGAACCTAGGTCAGGACCCCTCAAGCCAAAAAATGGTTTCGTTGCCGGGACCGAGAGAATTTTGAGAGAGAGATCAAGTAATTCCATGAGGTCGTTGGAGACCTGAGAGGTTGGAAATTGAAGACTAGTTCAGAAGACAGATTCAAGAATTTTTTGTAAAAGAGAATCGCAGCATGAAACTGACAACTGAGAAGTGGAAGAACAAGTACATCTTCACTGAAGTCTATGAAATTTTCTTTGTAACCTTTGCACACAAGCTCTAGGAGTGGTTCGCAAGATTCTTAGAATTCCAGATGTGTTGGAAGGACGATCAGGTTACGCAGTGGACACCAAAATTAATTCAACAACTAGAGAGGACAGACAATACAATCACCCGTATGGTAGATAACTGGGTGGATAGCATGATGGGAGTATTCTTGATAGAATTCACAGTCAATCAGTTTGTATCCTATTTTGAGGCAAAGCGAAGGTTCTTCAAAGGTTTCCCGGGTAATTTCTTGAAAACATTTCCATTGTTAATCAAAGTATTACAGTGAGAAAAGGGCGTTCTGTGCAGCCACACCAAATTAATGACCTCTGATCAGAGTGAGAGTACAATAGGAAGTGGTAAGTACTACCGAACTAATCAAGAAGGAGATAGATCCATCTATAGTCCATTAAGAGAATCGGATGCGCATGAAAGAAATAGTCCTCCAACTACACCACCTTCAAGTCAGCATAAGGGTAAGAACTCACCCACACCTCCGCCACCACCAGAAGAAGATATGGCCACACACACGAAGCTACCCACCTTCAAGGGCGTAGGAGATGAAGATATGGACTTATTTTGGTTTGTAGCAGAATCAGTATGGACTACACAGAATGTGGCTACCGATGCTCTAAAGAGAGCGCAGCTATCCCTCACCTTTGAAGGAAGGGCCTTGGACTGGTATATGGGGCACATAGGCCAGCATGCAGATCCATCTATTTAAGATATTAATAAAGATTTAAAGCAGCAATTCTGGAAACATAAGTCCTAATCGCAGCTAGTAATTGACCTGAAAGACTTTAGACAAGGGCCCACTGAGTCTGTATGGGAAGTTGATCAGTGGTTAAAGAAGGTTATTAAAGATGGATAATTTCAGTATGATGATAGGAAACAAAAGGAATGTTTTATCGCTATGCTGCTACCTCACCTGCGTGGACCTATGGATTAGTAGGCGATTGAGACGCAAGAGAAAGCCTTGGAGATTGCTATGAAACTAGAGGCTACGACAAGATACGGTGCCCAGTTTGGGGTCCAACAGATCTAGGGACAGTTGGAGGCGGTGCACCTTGAAATCCAGAATCTACAGAAAGAGAGAGGAAAGGAAGCTAGCACATACATATGGTGCATAATATGCAGGGTGTCTGGGCACACCATGGATTAGTGTCTCCTGCTAGAGGACTACATGTAGGCTGGGGGGCCCAGCCCATTACGTCCCAAAGAGGCTGCGGGACCAAGTGGTCCAACGTTATGGTGTGCTGGCTGTCACATAGCTGGAATACATGATACCAACCACTGTCCCTGTCTGGGTGCGTATGTTCCAGAATTGAAGCAACAATGGTGCCGATTCTTCTCATCTATAGGACATGACAAACATAACTGTCGGACCTATGACTGAATGATAGACCGGGGAAACCTATACAGGGTATAGGCTAACCCTTCTTCACCACTATCTCCCTCAAGTAGAGGAGGCTCCCCAGTAAAGGGGCAGGGGAGGGGGAAGGGGTGTAGGCGCAGGTCGGGGAAGAGGACAATTGGTCTGTTACAATTGTGGAGAGATAGGGCACTTTGCAAGGGACTGTCCGAACTCTACGAGATAATATTTCTGATATTTTCGACAACTGGGCCATGTGATTGAAGACTGTCCAGTCCTAATAGAAAAAATGCAAGAAAAATAGCAGACACCTACGTAGAATGTGAAGAGGGTTAAGGCGGAACCATGTGATGAAGGGCCAAGTATTAATGTCATAACACGCAGCACCATGGCTACTGGGGGAGTTGAGGAGAAAGTCGCGGCTGAACCTCTTATCTAGAAAGCAACTGTCAAGTAGGAAAGCTTGGACCTACAGAAGGAGAAGGAAACCTTCATCGCAGCTCTCAAATATTTTACTAAGGATGAGGCATCTACTTCCAAGGCTCCAGCAAACCTAAGAACGGACGATGAAGTTAAACCATTTCTATAGGCATGTATGAAGCTACTACGCAACCATAAGGTAGTAGAAAATATTCAAGCACTAATAGACAGCTGCGCAGAAAGAACTGACCCTCCCACGGAAGTTAAGGATGTGCACAAACTTTACAAGAAAAAGAAACACACTGGTCGAGAAATGAGGCTAACAACACAAATTGGTGACTATGAAATGCATCAGGTTATCTTGGACCTGGGGTCAGATGCGAATGTATTTCCCAAGCAAACTTGGCAGCGGATGGGAGAGCCTAAGCTGGGAGCCTAAGAAAGAACTGACCCTCCCACGGAAGTTAAGGTATGCACCGACTTTGAGGTAATTCATATTGTGGAAGATGCAGACCCTTATCCTGCGCTCCTAGGACTGGATTGGGAAATAAACATGGGAGGCATTATCAACCTAAAGAAAAGGAGCATGTTCTTTGAGAATGAGGGTACGAGGGTGATATTCCCTCTAGACCCTGCGGAAGGAGAGCGGTATACATAACCGGTGTGAAAAGAAGAGGATGTGGATCACATTTATAAATTAACTGCTCAGCACGAGGATTGGATCAATCCTACAACTGATGGTGTGCTTTTCTGGGAGAAGGATAGTGAATGCCTCTCTGACTCAGATGGGGAAATAAAAAATTGGCAGAATCAGTTACATGATGTATCTGCGTTGCGATGTCTTAGAGTCACGAAGAGCTTCTGGTGTATCTCATCAGAGGTAAGAGAAATACCCTACTTTGATGGTTCTGGTAGTATTAGGGAGTTTTTGCAAACATTTGAAGCTGAAGTCCCAAGGGAGCAAAGGATGTGGGCCCTTAACCTAGCCATGTGTGCAACTCCTGTGAGGTGGTGGGAAAATCATAAGGGAGCGTTCCAGGATTGGGAGGAATGTCGCAAGATGATGGTCCTACGGTTCAAACCCCCAGTTCACCTACTCGTAAAGACTTTCTTTGGCCCAGGAGACACGCGTCAGCACTTGTCCAGATGGATGGAGGAATGGTGAGAGAGAACTACGAACGAATGGGTCCATCTGTTCATTCATGCCTTGGGGCCAATCCCCACCGCATGGTATTTAGATTCAGAACAACATCAACACACTTGCCATTGGGAAACCCTGAAGGACGAAATTGTAGGAATGTTCAGGTTGATAGGTGGAACGGAGGCACTCGACAAAGCCCTGCAGGATATAGATGCCTTAGTATTTGATGACTGATGCCCTCGTGCAGCATAGGGGCACCAACGTGGGAAACACAGATGCAGGATGTTGTCAATTGCCGCAATCTGTCAATGGATAAATGTGATGAAGACCCGTGAAATATCTCTATCCCAGAGTCAGAGGTAGAGCATGCAGTTGCTAGAACCCCACTGCAGACTATTGATGTGACTAAGGGCGAGAAGTCAACATTGGAATGGAGGAGCAACCTAAGCTAGCTAAAATTGGGGACTACTGGGATGATGATACTGTTGGAAGAGTCACAGAACTCCTCATACAATACCAAGACATATTTCCCACGAAATTCTCGAAACTCAAAGGGATTACAGGGGACCTAGGGGTCATGTGCATCAATTTAAAACCAGATGCACGCCCTGTGAAGCAGCGCCCTTATCGATTGTATAAGCATAAAGTTAGGGAAGAACTTGAGAAAAAAATAACCACATGTATCATCAAACCAGTCGAACAGTCAGATTGGGTAAGTCCTATGGTGGTTCAGGAGAAAAAGACTAAATGAGAGATACAGATCTATGTTGATCTACGCAAATTGAATGATGCATGAGTCCATGATCCCTTTCCTATGCCATTCTCAGATGAAATCCTTGATAGCGTGGGGGGGTAGGAAGCGTACTCGTTTACGGATGGGTTCTCGGTCTACCATCAGATCAGGATCACACCTGAAGATCACAGAAAAACTACGTTCGCCACTCAATGGGGATCTTTCCAGTACATTGTCATGTCGTTTGGGCTCAAGAATGCTCCTGCCATCTTTTCGCGAGTAGTGGCTGCAATATTCAAGGAGTTCATCCAGATTTTTTTGGAAGTATATTTTGATGATTGGAATGTATTTGGGTTGGTAAAGAAGCACGTCTCAAACTTGCGCATGATGTTGGATGCCTATAGAAAGCACCATATTTCCCTAAATATCAAGAAGTGCATATTTTGCGTACCCTTCGAGATCTTGCTAGGCCACATAATCTGTCGACAAGGGTTGATGGTTGACCCTGCCAAGGTCACAGTTATCATCAACGTGATAGTCCCTACAACTGAGAAACAGCTGCGCTCTATCCTCGGACATACAGGCTACTACAGGAATTTCATTCAAGGTTACGTGCTGATCACAACACCTATGGAAAAGTTGCTAAAGAAGGATGTTTCATTTTTTTGGGATGAGGTGTGTCAGAAGAGCTTCAAACAACTCAAGGAGAAGATGGTCTCTGTGCCTATCCTCATATTTCCTGACTGGGCGTAGGTTTTCCATGTTCATGTAGAAGCGTCAGGGATCACTGTGGGAGATGTCATTACGCATCCTGCAGACAGAGACATCGACCATCCATTTGGATTTGCTAGTAGAAAACTCTCTAGTGCAGAGCGCAACTACTCCACTACTGAGCGCAAAGGGTTGGCCATGGTATACGCCCTGCAAAAATACTGGCATTATCTGTTAGGAGGGCACTTCAAGATGTTTACATATCACTCAGCTTTGAAGTACCTAGTGAATAAGCCTGTGTTGGGGGGGAAGATTTTCTGATGGTTGGATTTGGAAGAGCAGTAGAAGGCCATAGTCGCTACACTCCAGTCTGAGCTCTGAGCTCTGTAACTCAAAACTGACACCCTATAGACGAGTATGATTCAGACAAGGCCACCCCCAACATCAAGCAACGAATTTATCAGCACAACGGAAAGCCCCCTTTGCCCCCTTCCAGGCGCAACATTCATCCTAAGCCCATCTGCCTTAGGAGCACAAGTCCAGGGCTACGCAAAGGTACAGTTGGAGTTATCCCGAATTCCACACGAACCACTATAGGTCCTCCACGCATCCTTGTTCGAGGAGATTCAACATAGAGACCGCCGGGTGCACTAACAGCTCGCTACAACTGAGCAGACGATTGTGGAGAAAACTGCTAAGGTGTCCTAGGCACAGGCTGCATGCACCCTTGCTACCACGCGGCAGACCGAGCTATAATGCCTAATCAGTAAGCTTTGCATAGATGTCACTGAGGATATCTCGGCTTCTGCTAACCCCCAGGCCAAGATTGAGGGGCTTGTTGTAGCACTAAGGGCTTCGAGGACTGAAATTCAGGCTATCAAGACAGAGATGGAACAATAGATTGCTGCCTTACAGTCCAAATTACAGCCAGAAACTCTGCCTGAGGTAAGAGCCCAGCGAGCCATGTTGGTCACAAAGGCCACCAATACTAGTACTTCTCAGATTTCTCATGGCGAAGAGTTGTTGGAGACAGCTATGTAGTTATGGTCCAAGGTACAACATGACCCTCTCCTCCGTGATTTCACTCAAGAGCTCTGCTAGAAGGAGGAAGAGTTTGAACATATTGAAGCTACTATGTCCACTTTGGTTCCAGCTCAGCGCCTGGCACGACGGCGTACCAGCCACACACTTCGGGATGAAATTGAAGAGCTTCGTCATAAAAGAATGTTCTCAGTGACCACCTTTATCCTTGGGCCGATGAATCCCTCAATCTCTCTCAAGAAGTGGATGATGCGGTCAAAAAACTGAACCAGACATTGTAAAGTGTCACGACTGCTATAGAAGGTCCAACTTTGCAGAAGTTGGTAGATATTGCTCATAATGTTGTTGCGCAGAGCGAAGGAGTGTTGCCCCCGTTGGTTGATGCGATCAAGCAGCTTCGGGCAAAGATGCAAACCCCATGATCGAAGTGACTTGGGACGAGTCACAAGATTGTGTTGGGGGTCTGTTGGAACAGGGTTCCCTAACGTGTTTTTTTGTATAATTTTGTAATATTCGGTCTTGCGTAGGGGTTTTGGGTTGGTCAAAGCCCCTAATGTTTTGTAATGGGATAAAGGATAGCTATACGGTCTACAAACCATGGTTTGTGGACCATAGGATAGTGAAGGCTACGATATTATAAATAGATAGATAGTTGGGTCTAGTAAGTAACCATAAGATTGATGTTAGGTGCGAATTGTTGAGATCTGTTCGGGTTTTTTTTGGTAAGGACTCCTACTAGCTGTGTGCGCGGAGATCCTTAGCCCTGCTATGTGCGGACCCCGCTAGGCTGTGTGCGCGGGCTGTGTTTGGGTTGTAAGTGGACTTTTGATGCTAATGAATGTAGAATATATTTGAAGAAACTTTGTGCTACTTTGATTGATTGTGTTTACTGCTGAAGCGTATATGTGATATTTATTTAAGCTGCGAATGTATCTGTGATCTGGAATTGGCTGCGGTTTTAATGTTCTGTGATGGTATTTGCTGATGCGCACATGGATGCGACTGTATTTATTATATTTGTCAGTGATAATAGCTTTTCTATGGTTATGTGTTGATTATATTGTTAAAAGAGCTACGAATAGACTCATTCTGTGTGAACCTAGTAAGTTGCAACACAAATCTGCCTTAAATTACCTACTCTCTCCCAGGGTGCAGAAACCTGGTTCCACCACCCTCCCATACTACTTTGGGTGAGACCTTGGCCTGCACAAGTAGGTCATTGCTAAAAGGGCCAATAGTATAGGGGTTTGTTGGAAAACCTTAACCTCCAAACTTGGGTGAGGACCCCTGAAGCCAACAACTTTATAAAAGGGGGATCATTATATTTTGAATGTGCTTTTGAAATTTGAGTAATACAAAGTATTATTATTTCCAAAAATATCATGTGCTAATTAATATTGGAGCTTTCATTCATACATTTGAGGGAAGAGTTAGGAAATAGGGCATGGTTCCCTCTATTCATAGTTTTTGTAACCAAAATTTAAGAGGGGAAAGCTTCATTATAAAAAAATAGAGTAAATCCTTATTTATCCAAAGTAAGAACTAACTTTTTTAATGGAAAAAATCCTAATGAATCCTTTTAAAATGAATTATATGGATTCTCCCTCGTATATATGTTAATAGCAATATATATATATTTTTTCAAATAGCAGCAACACATCATGAGAGGTTTGGAAACATATATAGAAGACATAAATATAAGCATATGTATGCCATCATGTCCTCCTATCCCATGATGGGACATGTGACTCTTCCTTACTTTGTAGGATCATTGCATGGTAAACAAGTGGAGACTTGGGTTGAGGATTTTTCCACTCATTTTAAGGATAAATTTGACTTCTTGAAGTAGAATGTCATATTTAGGGCCTAGCTGCCCAATTGTGGGAAAACGTTTACCATATGTGATTTTAAGATCCTTATTTTGGCATTGAACTTATTAACGAGGTATTTCAAGAAAGTTCTCATGCCATCACAAGTTGTCTCAGGTTCTACATTTCTCTTTATATGAGATTTTATCACCATATCCATAATGAAGGTTTACATTGCTTCAATGTGGTGGTTTTAAAGCCTCTATAATAACACATTGATGTTTCCTACATTCCCTAGGCTTGAATCTCCAATTTTTACCCTAACAATATTTCATTTTCCCAAGACCACATCTCACAACAATGCTTCTTATTGTACCCTCCAATTAAACCATAATCCACTCCCTTATCTACTTCTACTCCTAATGATGTTATAAAATACTCGACTCTTGCTCATGAATTATACTTAGAGATCTCGAGTTTTTATTTACATTTCTTATTGATCCCATGTTCAAAAAAAATATTTTATGTAATGTCAGCCCATTGATTGTGTGGAAAATTATTAAAGTAAACCATACTAGGTTTATTGCTTCAACTTAAAAATTCCCACATGATATATTACACCCTCATGGAATGAGTGACCAATATCACTTTCATTCTAAGCCACCTTGATGATGTTCCCTCTCTTAATAATTCCATTGTACCTCATGTTTCACTTTATAAATGTATACGACTTAACATTATAGGTGGTCTTATCAAACAATGGAACAAATAGACTCATTTCACCCTCTTATTACATGTTATCATGTTGTTTTTTTCAAAGTACCTCATTTTTCAATGCATATTAGCCTCACCTACTATCTTAGTACATGAAAATAATTTTTGCATTGAACTTATTAACGAGGTATTTCGAGAAATTTCTCATGCCATCACTAGTTGTCTCATGTTCTACATTTCTCTTTATATGATATTTTATCCCCATAGCTATAATGAAGGTCAAGCTTGCTTCAATTTGGTGTTTTTAAGCCCTTATAATAACACAATGAAGTTTCCTACATGCTCTAGGTATAACTCTCCTTTGTTAACACTAAACAATATTAAATTTTCACAAGACCACATCTCTCAAAAGTGTTTCTTATTGTACCATCCAATTGAACCATAATCCACTCACACATATTCTTCTAACCCTAATGATGTTAACAAATCCTAAACTCATGCTTATGAATTATACTAAGAGATCATGAGTTTTTATTTACATCTGTTATTGATCCCATGTCCAAAAAAAAAATTATATGTGATGTCACACCATCTATTGTTTGGAAAAATATTAAAGTAAACCATACCATGTTTATTGCCTCACCCTAAAAATTCCCACATCACTAAATAAGTGACAAATATCACTTTCATTTCTAAGCCACCTAGATGATTTTCCATATATTAGTAATGCCATTTTCCCTCATGTTGCACTTTATAAATATATAAGACTTAACATTGTACCTCACCTTATCAAATTATGGAACAACTAGTCTCCTTTCACCCTCTTATTACATGTTCTCATCATGTTTTTCATAACGTATTTCATTTTCAATGTATATTAGCCTCACCTACTCTCTTAGTACATGAAAATCATTTTTTCATTGGACTTATTAAGGAGGTACTTCAAGAAACTTTTCTTTTTGTCACAAGTTTTCTCACATTCTGCATTTCACTTTATAAGATATTTAATCGTCCTAGCTATAGTGAATGTCTAGTTGGTTTTAATTTGGTGGTTGTTAAGCCTCTACAATAACACATTGAAGTGTTATACATGCTCTATTTCTAGCTCTCCATTTTTCACCCTAAAAAAATATGCATTTTTTCACAAGACCACGTCTCACAAAAGTGCTTCTTATTGTAACGTCCAATTCAACTCAACTCATCATCTTGAATTACGCATAGATATTATGAGTTGTTATTTTCATTTGTTATTGATACCATGTCCAAAAAAAATGTTTAAATGATTTTACCCATGGATTGTGTGCAAAATTGTTAAAGGAAATCATGCCATGTTTATTTCTTCACCCTAAAAGTTCGTACTTGATAGCTTACACCCTCAATGAAGGAGTGGCAAATACCACTTTCACTCCTTTGCCACCCTGATGATTTTCATTCCCTTAATAATTCCATTCTCCCTCATGTTGCACTTTACAAATTCATTCACCGTCTCATTACATGTTTTGAGGATGGTTTTGTTAAACCTAATCTCTGAAAGCATGTTCCCCTCAACAATTTTTAGAGGTACATGAAAATTACTTTTTCATTGAACTTAATGGGGAGGTACTTCAGGAAATTTCTCATGGCATCACGAGTCAGCTCACATTCTATAGTAGTCTTGATAAGATATTTTATTCCCATAGCTATAGTGAAGTTCTAGATGGCTTCAATTTGGTTATTTTTCAGCCTCTAGAATAAAAAATTGAAGTTTTCTACATGGTCTATGTCTAACTCTCCATTTTTTTACCCTAAAAAATATTTCATTTTCACTAGACGTCATCTCAAAAGAGTGCTTGTTATTGTACCCTCCAATTGAACCATAAGACACTCCCTTCCCTTCTTCGTGTGGTAATAGTTTTACCAAATCCTCAACTTATGCTCATGAATTAGAATTAGAGATCATGAGTTGTTATTTATATTTTTTATTGATCCCATATTCAATAAAATATTTTATATAATGTCACCCCATAGACTGTGGGGAAAAAATTAAAGTAAACCATACCAAGTTTATTCCTTCACCATAAAAATTCCCACATGATAGCTTACACCTCAAAGCTAGTGACAAATATCTCTTTCCTTCCAAAGCCGCGTGTTAATGTTCCCTCAATTAATAATGTGATTGTATGTACACAAATTAATGTCATGAGTGGTCATATGAAATTATTGCAGAAGTAGACTCGTTTCACCCTCTTATTACATGTTATCATGATAGTTATTAGTCAAATTATATTCCCCTCTCAAAGTATATTGCTCTCTCACCTACTCTCTAGTATTTGAAAAATTAGCCATCATTCATCAAGCATACACTGATACCAAATAAATTCAATTACTAAATAGTTACGATACCAGAAATAGTAATGATCATTTGCCACTCCCTTCTTCTTTTGCTATGTATACATTTAAGCTCATTCATTAGATTCGTTCTTCTAGATACCTTACTCTACGCTCTATTACTAACGTCCATCTTAGTTCGTCATTGTCCACTGTAGATCAGGTTACATATGTAGCCATCAGTGATCAAATTTGAAGGGCAGGTCTGAATTTCAATTAGAAGGGCATATATTTATGTCGCCCTTCCATGATGAAAAGCTTAAAAATAAAATTATTTTCAATTGACCATAATAAATTATTTTTACATTTCATTTTCAGAAAGATAAAACCATCAATATTTATATTAATAAAATACTATTACATATACAATAGTGAAGGAGGCTCCATCTTGCATTGCTTAAATCTCTCATTGGCAATGTTAACATAAGTCTTGAAGACACTATTTTAAGAATTTGGATGGATACCACCAGGATATAGGAGATTCTTATGTGTCAGATTGTGCAATGTAATTTTGACTTTGTCTGACAAGGAGCAGCAACATGGAGGTCTAGATTTTTCTTATAGAACTTTTTTTTATATTTGAAACATTGTTTGTAGATATACAAAAATGAAATTATGAGCATGGTGGACAATCAGTCAAGCTCATGATGCCAAACCATGATGATGTAAGTTTGGCATTTAACATTTTTAAATGTTAAAGAAAAATAGTCAAAATCACTGACAACTTAGTATGCCATAATAAATCATCATTCCCTGTTCACTTTTGTTAATAGGGTTATGTCACACAATGATCTCTCTTCTGTGGCATTTACTTGTATTGAAGATCACTATGCTAGGAATAAGTAGTCATTTTATCCAAAAATAACCCTAGCTAAACATTGACAATGCATCAAGGATATCTTTCTATGCTTCATAAGTACATATGTTCTACTTCTAAATCATGTCTTGGGAGTGGTTGTTTTGCTGGAAATTATTCACCTGTTAGTTTCATACCAAAGTCTTTTTCTCATTTTTAGCATCCAAGACATGAACTTTTGAAAGATAATGGTTTAAAACAACATAAGTATTTGAAATTTTGCAAGAATTTCCTAGCACACTTTGAATATGAATTTTGGAGTCAAGTGCATGATGTTGTATAGGATCAAGTGTCATTTTGAACACCAAATGTTTCACAAGAAATTTCTCAACATGCTACCCTGGGGTAAGGATTAAATAAAAATGTTGCATCAACTATTTCCATAATAAAAGTGCACCTCAACCATAATAATAAACAACTACAAAAGTTGTAGATCTAACAAGACCACACAATCAAATGTATTCCACAAGGCCAATAGCGTATGAAAAATGAAAAGGAGTTTGCAACCAAAAATACCTTAGGTAGCTAATTCAATTAGATAAACCAAACCATTAGCAAAAAAGAAAACCAACCTACTCAAAATGTGAGCATTTACCTCAGTTGACAAACTTTTGAGTTCCGAAACAAGGGCCTTTATTTTCTTGTCAATACCCCTCGTAATTTGAATGGGGTTTGCACCTGCTGCAACAACCTAAACAAAAAGGTTTCATTTCAAATTATTTTCCACAAATTTAAGATACAACCATTGTCAGTTGTGTATTTCCTAGAAAGCTCATAAATTTTGAAAAGATAAACAAATTTTTTTAATACCTGATAGAAATTGTTTCACTCAAAAACCATCTTAGACTCAATAAGCCCAACCCAAAACTAAAAAACCAAACACCATAAGACCCTACAAAAATGAATAGATGATCTTAATCCAGTACTATCGACAAAAAGTTACCTTTACACCTTCACTTATTAAACCCTGTGCAAGAACAACAGATGTCATGTTTCCATCCCTAGCTAAATCATTTGTCTTTTCCACAGCTTGCCTTACCAACTTGGCCCCAATATTTTCAACTGGGTCCTCTAATTCAATGTGTAAAAAGACCGAAACCATGCATTGAGATACATTTCATTACACTGTCAAGCATAATAAAATTTGACTCAGCCACAACCCTTTCCTTTTATTCTTGCGAAAAGCTTTATGCATTACTCTAATGTGGCTAGTCCATAGGCCAAGTAGACCACTTGGTAAAAAATATGTTTCCTTTCACCTTTGAGTATTCAAAATTTTCCTACTATATCTAAGAAATTTAAGAGGGGAAACTAATACAACATTAAAAAGAAAACGAGAGCACACATCTAGAAATTACCTCCTTAGCTACTGTCACGTCATCATTAAATATTTTCGGAGAACCATACTTGCTCCCCAAGACAACATTTTTCCCTTCGGCCCAAGGGTGACTCCAACAAGATCAGCAAGTTTGTTCACACCGCCTGTAAGACAAATTGACAACGTTTTCAGTGAGTGTGCAATTGAATGTTGGACCATATGCAAAAACAACCTCCCTGAAAAATTAAAATAACACATTAACATCGAATATAAGTGGACAAGAAAATATCCACCGCAGTGAAGTTTCACGTGCAGATGACCTTCCTTTAAACAAATTTTTTTCTCTGACCTGCAATTTTTTTTTCGTTAAGCCACCCTTGTTGAAGTACAACTCCTTTGCCATAGCTCTTGTATTAACTACCTGCTCTCTGTTGCGTAATCTCAGATTCTGTCTTCTACTTGAGTGATTAAAGGAAATGGGTGAAAAAACTAAAAGAGAAGACAATTTTCTACCATAATTATCAAACACTGCACCCAACTTCTTCCCCTTTCCATTGTTGCCCAATGAGGTAGACATGGCAATTTCTGTCATACTGCCTAAAGCAAAGGCCATCTTCTCTTATCCTGAATATAGAATTACAAGATATTCATATTAGTATGAACCTTAAAAAAAGATGACTACCATTGCTAAAAACCACTTTTAAGTTGTAACAGGAAAACTAAACAACTATCGCAACTTTTGGAAACTTTTGGAGCATCAAGAGAGAAACAACCAAAGAGAAAAACAACCACAATCCTCATTTTAATGAGACCGGTCTATATATTTGCATTAAGCTAATACAAAGAAATCCCGGCTATATTAAGCTCAACACAAAACAATCTTTAACCAGTGTCTCCTACGGGCCTCCAGGTTGCCATGCTAGAGGTTGAATATTTTTAATTTAAATTCTTGACCTTTCATGTCCATCTATGAATGCATCCAATGAGATATCTACATCAAATGCTCGTTTATATCCCCAAAAACAAATGCCCTACTACAAGAGCATCAATATTGATGGATCACACCACACCATCCCACCCCACTAGAAACTGTAAAAAAGGAAACCCGAGCAAACTTTTGAAATATCTCAAGATGACTATATGGGTGGTTCTTATGAATCAACCAGCCATTCAGAGCATGCTCATCAATCCAAAGCATGAGTATTATGTGAAGATATTCAAGCAGGCACTGAATCGGCTTTCTGAAGCTATGTTAGAGAAACCCTAAACCCTCACTGAAAAAAATAAAAATATACTCAGCAAAATAGAGAGGAACAAACTTGCAAAGCATGAAAACAAACCTAAACCAGAAAAATGCAAGCACAAATGCTGAAATACTTTGTTTTTAAAAGAGTTCCCAACACAGTAGACATTCAAACTATGAAGGTAAATGGATTGTGGATACGAGCAATAACTTAGCTTCGTTAACTCGATCTCGATTCCTATACACAGCAATGGCTATTAGAGCCTGCACAAAGCTATGGAATGCACGAAATGCAAGGGAGACCCGCTGAAATACTTTGTTTTTAAAAGAGTTCCCAACACAGTAGACATTTAAACTATGAAGGTAAATGGATTGTGGATACGAGCAATAACTTAGCTTCGTTAACTCGATCTCGATTCCTATACACAACAATGGTTATTAGAGCTTGCACAAAGCTATGCAATGCACGAAATGCAAGGGAGACCCAAACGAATAAAAAGATAAAGTAGCATGGGGCCCACGATTCACTAGTCACCACCTGTCAAGTGTTATTATACTTGGGAATTTTAAAAAATGTGACACGTGCTAAGAGGGTACAACACTTTTGGCGACATTTTATAATATTATTCATTTTTTTTTAACTTGTAAAAATCTAAATTTAATTTTTTTTTGACTGATAAATTCTTTTCCCTACTTTGACTTGTGAGAAGCCCTTTAAAAAACTCCGATGTGTTCAATTTTGATCACTAGTAGCCATTACAAATTAACTATCACACTCTGGTACAATTAGAAACTACTAATTCTATGCACAACTAATAGATGAGCACTATAAGTAACGAGATGATGTGCACTGATGTGAACAAACCCATGAGAGGGTTGAACATTCTTTGTCATAGGATCCCTTCCCCAACCTACTTTGCGGCTTTGGCTTCTGGTAATTCTTGATTCCATGACAGAAAACGATAGCTGAACACGTCAATTTTAGAAAATTATATCCATGAGAACTCTAATAAAAATTCCGATGTCGGAGTGGGCTTATCATAGAAAACGAGGTTATTGCAGTATTTGTCCAGCGTACCTATTGTTCCTTGCTTATCATATAAGACACGTGTTTATTGTTAATTTCTTTAAAAATGTTGTAAGACTCTTTCATGTATCTCCCGTTTAACGACTGCTCTTATCGATTATTTCCACCGTTCTTCATAAACTCCGGCGGATTGTTTTCATAATTTGGATACGACCTCCCACGAGTATTCCACTCCGAGGCCAAGAATTGATTCCAACAATCATGGATGTGCTCTTTCCAATCCATTATTACTTTTATTTATTATTATGTCATAGTCTAATTAGACTGTTTTTTCATTCTGAAAATCATGGAAATTTCACTAAGATTTTAAGAAAATCTAGCAAGGATTTTTGTAAATCCACGTTATAACTATCAAACTTTAATATTTTGGGTGCCCTAGAGGTTTTTGATGGTGCTAAATCCATTTTTACATGATTCAAACAGTGTCACTGTAAAATTTCTTAAAATTTGTTGACCCAAATTCCGGCCAAATTTGGCCTTCTCCTCTCGTTAGACAACTCCATTTATTATTACTTCGAACTATTACGTTTTTAATTATTTTATTTATTTATTTATTTCAATTTCATAATATCATTTCTATCATTATTATATTATTTAGAATGTGTTTAATAAATGTAAATATATTATCTAAAATGTCTGCAAACTAACACTTTCTATCACTCAATATATAAAAATTATTTATTTATTTATTTTATATATAATTTTATTATTTATATTTAATAAATTTATTTAGAGAGTTTTATATTTGTATTGAGATGGAATTGGGTACACCTAAAGTTAAGATGGATCTAGATTGATTGTATTAATGTACTATTGGATTATTTATTATGTTTGTATAAATATATTCTTTTGAGAGTTAATTTATTATCTTTATTATTTGTATTTTGAATGTTACAATGTATTTGTTAACATCTTTGTTTTTATATGCATTAATAAATACAATATGTACTTATATTTTGTGTATGAATGTATTGTTGGGATGAGTGGTGTTTTCATTGCTTGTGCAAATGTTTATTATGTTTGGTGTTTTCTTTGTTAGTAAGTGTATAATTTTTTTTTGAAAGACTTTACTTGTATATATATAAATATATATATATATATATATATATGAATGTCTCATTTTACGTTCATTTGAGCATTCTCTCATTATTTTTTCCTATGTTTATTGGTGTATATTTTTAATAATTTTAGTATTATAGTGGTGTTTTTATTGTTTGCATGTATATATAAATGTACTTTTTGAAGAGTTACTTGTTTATATGTATGAATGTATCATTTTTATATTATTTTTATTTACATTATTATTTTTCTCATTTTAAAATGTTATTTTTATTGTTTTTTGTTTTTTGTTTTCTGTATATATATTAAAAAAATATAGAGAGCTATAGTATCCAGATCCTTCCAACATTACATAAGATAGTAATATATCCCAAATATCCTCATAAGGCAAGCTCACAAAGTAGAGACATGCTCTTTTGTTCAACGACCATATAAAACCAACATATTTTTAATAGAGACTAACACATCTCTAGGATATCAAGCAAGAAAACTTGAAATTTACAAATCAACCAACATAAAATATTTGTGATCTAACTGAATTCCACACCTAATATTCTTCATACTAAAATGAGATCCTAGAATTGGGTCTCATTCTACTGCCAACAACGGCAATACATATCAACACAAAGAATAAATAACCATATATCACCTAGAATCGCCAAAGAGAGTTCAACACATATTAGTATATCCACAATGAAGAAGAGATTGAAATATCAAGTTATTTTCATGATGAAAAATTGATCAAAACATCACATCCATTGCCAAATAATAACACAAAGGAGCCAATTGCGTAACATATGACTTAAGGACCATAATATTTTCTAGGGGTGATACAAATATGCACCAAAACATTTGTATTTGAAGAAAACTAGAGTGTTGTTAAACATAAAGATAAAAAATGATCTATAAATAACTAAAAGGAACAAGAAGAGCCAACATCATGTAGAAATTTCAAGAAACATGCTACTGCTAATGAATTCGAACTGAAATCAAGAGACAAATTTCTTCTACTATTCTACAAAAATGAAGCACACAATAGAAACACATGCAATAGCACACAACCATCAAAACAAAATAAACACTAATTTTACAGGGGAATCCAACTCGGAAAAACCCCTCTTTGGCTTTGTATTAATTCACTTTAGAAATAAAAACAATTACAATGTATTTCTTGAAATCTGAAGCACACCCTGCATTGCAATATTTTTCTCGTGCTTCGTGACCTACTTTTTCTAACACTTAGCCTATTCAAGCCTTAGCCAACCTCTTATTTCCTTTGCAAAAATGCTAGAGGAATTGACCACCTATTCAATACAAAAGCTTGTACACTCAACTAGTTTGCAACAATATATAAAATGATGCCCTTTCCCTCCACTCAACTAGGAAATTCAAGTTCCATGCATGAATGGGTCTATATAACTAGAGCTCGGTTAAGTGAGTTCAACTAACAATAAATCAACCATATTGCTATATTTTAGCAATCAAATCATGCACAACTCTACTTATAGCCTAAAAATGCAAATTTACTGATTTAACTCGTAGAAATGACAATGTCACTCTAGCTAACCACAATCCAAGTCATCCTGTTGATGTGGAAAATCAAATTTTGTCCTTTTTACTAAGGCACTAGTCAAATGAAGCATTTTATTTTTAAAATTTCAACACTCCGTCTTAGAAAGAAAATTATATTTCACAATCCCAATCCTGCTCCAGTGGAATGTACTATAGCACAAATAACACAAATATATGGGTTTTTCATATGTTAATACAAGCTATTATATTATTTAAATTGATGCGAGTTTTCACATGTTATTATGTTGAACTTGTGGCTGATTTGTCATGGATTCAATTATGGTTATATGCTAGTTATATGCATGATTATATGATGTTTTCTTACCATTGATCTTGTTCATGATTTGACAGGTGATTGAATGATTGATTAATACATGGGATAACAAATGTTTTTACAACTATCTTGAGAGGGCACTAGACATTCTTAATGATTCTCTGATGTAATTCAAAATTTTATGATCATATATACGTTCATGACTTGTAGCTTCTATGTTTAACATATATTTTATGAAATGTCTATCATGTATTTGAGATGTTTTAGGCAAGGTTTGTCCCTAGTATTAATTTTTTTTATTTTTTATCATCATTTATTGCATTATGGAAAGTTCTGGTCACTTATGAGTAGTGCCTTCAAGCCCATCCCTAAAAAGGTGGAATAGATCTCACCACTGCATGCACAAAACTAAGAATTTTTTTTCATAAGCACATACAGGCAGGCTTATGGCTTCAGCTGGGGCCCCATAGCAGCATTCACAGTGTTTCAAGGATGTATTTGGGGTGTTAGACTTGTGAAAAAGTAGTTCCAACTCAGAATCTAATCATCTAAGGTTATGTACTACTTATGGGTGATCTAGTGCTCCTGAGAGCTATTAGTAAGATTCTGGTTTGTACGCCCCACTTGCATAGCTAGAAATTCGAGGTTGAGTCATGTCATAGTAACTGTTAGCTCATGTTTACCCTTGAGAGCTTGCAAAAGTGTGTGAATATCGAAGGAGGAATTACACCTTGTATGATTCTTGGTGGGACATGGGACCCTCTTAAGAAAACTAAATGTCTAGTCTATGTTCCAAATATTGGAGTTGTTATGTTGAATTCCAAAGAAGGGCTAGTTTCATACTCATCAATGGAGTTACATTCAATTAGAGTAGAAATTTTTGGACAACATGTTGACGTTTATAAAACTATAATTAAGTTGATTTCTTCATCTCATCTATAATTTTATCACCACATACTACTCTTCTGGTCCCTGTATTATGTAATTTTTAATGAAATATTCTTTATGTTTATCACTCAATGGTTGAAATTTATGTATGTAATTTATGGTACATCAACATCATCATATTATGGTATCAAATACATCTAAGTGCCATAAAATAATATATACAATACATAGCATAATCAGTCACTAGAGGGTGTGAAGGGATTTCAACATAAGTGTATACTCTAGATTAATAAAATTTTCTATAAAATTTATTAATATATACACAAACCAAGAGGATAAAGAAATATCTCTTACGCTAATTTTTCTATAGAAATTAAATTTCAAAAGGTCCACTAAAAAAATAACAGTAAATTGTTGACATTTAAAATAAACCAAAAAAAGAGATTATGAGAATATCTGTATTATGTTGACAATATGTCTAAACACACATAGTTTGAAGGAAATTTTCCCAAATGCTAAGTCCTTGATGAGAAAAAAAATGGAAGAGTAACAAATAAAATAAATGAGTGGATAACATGGTTAGCCCCTAAGGGTTGGAACTAAAAATATATGTAGATGCATATGAAAAAAAAGGGTACAACTCCAAGATTGGATGACATTCCATTAACATGAATCCATATTTAATACATTGAGATAAATCTTGGTTTCATGTTCCAAGGGGTTTGGTGATCTCTGATATTCACCTAAATAATCATATTTATATTATTATTTACAAATTATGTATAGTGAGACAAAATTATCAAAGTATTATTTTTCCAACACCCCCCTCCTTAGGCCAAAAGGATGTTTGTGATACCAACCATAATTTTTATTGTTTCAAAATTTTATCTTTGGAGTGATTTGGTGAATATTTTTGCAATTTTTTTTTCAGTTCTGGAAAAATGTCTCGAATGGATATCCTTAGCATCTATGTGATATCAAATCAAATAATTTTTTTTTTTTTTTTTTGGTGTGTGTTTAGCTCAACCATGGAATCTAGGGTTCTTAAAAGACTTGATTGAAGAAATATTTTAAACTAGAAGAGAAGCAGAACTCACTTGTTTCACCTGCAAATAGTCAAGTATTTTCTTGATCCACATGATATATTTTATTTGTTTTGTAGATACAACATATTATACCTCTATTATGGAATATAACAGAACAAAATATTTGCATACCTCCAAGAAACAACTATTTATCCAAGATTTACGAGCCCATCCTAAATTCAATACTTCATTTTCTTTATCTCCATCAATGTTTATATCAGAATATCCAATCAAGTTAAAGTCATACAATTGGTAATATTTAAGTCTAAATTATTGAGTTACCATTAATTATTTTGGAATTATTTTTTCATCAAAATAATGTCTTTCACAAAGTTTTTGCATAAACTTGGAAATAATTCCAACAATAAACATAATACATTGTTTGTTGGTCATAAGGTAGAAATATTTCCCCCAAGTTTTCTACACTTCGCTGCATCCTAAATTCATTCCCTTATTTTGATGTGAACTTGAAATTTCATTCCATTATAGTATAAAGAAGGTTACATTCAGCCTTGCTAAGCCTATTCAACAATTATCCAATGTTGTTCTTTTAGGAGGTGAATATGCACTTTGGAAGTTGAGACACTTAAATACCCCAGTAGTAGGGAAGACGTCCCAAAGTACTCATATCAAATCCCTTACTTAACTCATTCCTTCTCGATGAAATATAGCTTTCATTTTTCCCTATCATCAATAAATCATCTACATACACTACAAGATATATAATAGTTTTTTCCAAGTTTCTTAACAGAGAAAGTTGCATCATCAAGATTAAAGTTCTTGAAATTTCCGAAGATGCTAATTTAATTTTTCATATGAGGCTAATGGTGATAGTTTGATCCATTTAATGATTTTTTGATTTCACATACCTTTTATTCTTATCCCTTGACAACAATATTTTCCATGGACACATGAATCCATTCTCTTTTAAGCCTTCATTCAATAAAGAAATTTTCACATCCGTTCGATGGAATTTCCATCCATTTCGTGTTACCAACACAAAGAGAGTGTGGATGGTAGTGCATATTTCGATTGGGGAAAGGTATCTTCATAATCAATTCCTTCTTTATGTGCAGATACTTTTTCCACAAACCTTCCTTTATGATTTTTAGGTAAGCCATCTATTTTATAATTTCTCTTGTAGAACCAGTTGCAACCAATAGGTTTGGTTCTTAATAGAGGGAAAACAACTTCGATGTTTTATCCTTGATGAGAGCATAATACTCATATGTTACTTATTTTTCTGCTCATCATAAGAAGAAGCGTATTGAAAGGAATTTGGTTGAAAATTAGTAGATAAATTCAATTCAAAATCACATGAAATCTCCATATCTTTTGCATCATTTATATTAGACTTATCTACATCACCTCCATCTAGTCTAGTGGAACCTCTAGATCTTGTATTTCTAACCCCATTAGGATGAACAATTTTAAGTTTTTTGATGAGCCTTTTTCATTGCACGTTTCTGAGATGGTCAAGATTTCTCCATTAATTGAGATGGTGTGGTGTCCAAAATTGGCCATTAATCCTATCTATCACTTCATTCAAAGGATATTCATATTCTAATCAAGTGGTTAATATTTTATGAGAGGGATATGGTGCTTAAAAAGTATATTTTAGAGATTGATTTGAGACAGGGATACCCTCTTCAATATGTGAAACTTCATCAGAAAATTGATTATGTGTATTTGCATCAGTAAATCTATTCAAATGATCAAGCTTCCACTCAATAGTTTTGCTAGTATTGGAAGATTCAAGAAAAAATACATTTCTAGAAATATAAGCTTCTCCCTTACATCATCTTAAAGATTAATTTCCTTGGTGGTACTTGCTTATCCCAAGAATATGCACTTTATGTCTCGCATGAATATTTTCTCTTTTCTCTTTAGGAATGAAGAATACCAAGTGAAACAAAAGACCTAGATATGTCTCATAGAAGTAATGTTGCCATACAACATTTCATGAGTCTTATTTTGAGAACATAAGATGGGAATATGTTTTTCACATATATAGCACATAGAACTGGATCATCTTAAGACATTAAATTTATACTTTTTAAAAACATCAGGGAATGAAACATATTCAAGATAGTCATGTTCATTCTTTTAGCTACATCATTTTTTTGAGGATTGTATGGAACCATGGTTTGATATTGAAACCCTTGTTGGTGAATATAGTTTACAATTAATTAGACATATATTATCCTTTGTTATTAGTATAAAGAGAGGCAATACACAAGTATCCTTCATTTTGAATCCATACATGAAGTGTTTTAAAATTTTCAAAAGATTGAGATTTATATTTCAATAGGTACACCCAACACACCCTAGCCTAATCGTGAATAAAGGTCATCATATATTTATTTCCATTAGGAAATGGAACATGCATGGGGCCACATAGATTAGAATGTATTAGTCCAATTTTTTTCATGCTCTAAAGTGGAATCATGGAAGGTTTGTGTGCTATTATTTCCAAGGATACATGCATTTCATTGGTTTAGTTTCCTAGGAATAGTAGGAAAAGTAGAAACACAATCATCTTTTAGTAAATGAAGGCGGTGTTAACTAATATATCCAAATTTAACATGTCATAGAATAATAGATGGAAATGTAACTTCATTGTGATTAGTATATATTTCTTTTATATTAAAAAATGTTTCATAGTCTACTCTAATCATGATAACCATGTTTTCAAAATCATTCCTTATTTCTAATTTTCCATCAAATAGATTAATGGAGTGGCCTTGTCATCAAATATTCATAAGGAAAATAAAATTCCTCCACAAGTCTCGAATATATTTCACATCGTGCAAAATAAATTTTGGTAGTTCGTACAATTTAATCCTGAAGGTGCCAACTCTTAAAGGTTTGATAGCTTGCTTAGTTACAAAATACACTATGCCATGTAAATTGTCACTAAAATATTCAAGGAAGTATCCATAGAAGTTTGCGTGGTGTATTTCACCTATCTTAACTAATCAAGAATTTATCCAAGAAGAAAATTAAGTATGGAACAAATCTTTATTTACTCCAATATTGTAATGAGTAGATTTAGATGCTTTATATTTTGTTAGAGCTAATTTTTTACGTCTATATTATTTTTAATTTTGTTTTTATTTGATATTTTCCCATTGAATTATGAATTTTGTTGCATAATTTCCATTTTTTCCTTAAGAAATACAATCAATATCAAGTATTTCTCCTTGATTTTTTCTATGTCCCTAACTCTAAAATAGTTTTTCTCGCATCATATTTTACCAGCACTTCCTACAGAAGAATCATTTGAATGGTTTTTTCATTTTTTAATCAAGGCACATGGTCTCTCTAGTGGGATAACTTGTTTTTTTCCTCTTTTTAATTTTTTTTCTCAAATTCTGCAACTGTCTCCACCAATGAGTCAAATGTAATAGACTTCATTAGGTCACTAGCTTATACGGATTTAAGGTAGTGAGTGTTTTTGTGTGGAGGGCCATAATAAAGGCTATGAGAGGAAGGTATATATTCAATCTAGTGGCATATATTTCATGAATGATGGCTTTGATCTCAAAATATAAGGTCATGGAATCATCATCATTCAACTCTAGGATGAACATTTTAACCAATAGTTGTAATAGTTCTAGTTTTGAGTGCGAGTCATAAATGTCAAGCTTATTTAGAGCATCATAAGAATATGAAATGGAAACATTATTGTGGATCACCTCTTCACTTAATTTTGTAGCAATCTTGAAATAAGTTTTATTGATTTTTTTTCCCCATATTCTAGCTCCTTATTTGATGTGGGATTATTAAGTCTAGTATCCTCCTCTCCTTTTCCAATGGTAGATTATTATACTTCATAGATTCCATTACGTAAATTATCAAAGTGAGAGTGTGGTTTTTATTTTTGTACCACTCTATACTTCTCCTTACCAATCAACACCATGATGACAATAAAGATGAGAGGATGCATATTCATTATTAATTACTCCTTGTGATCTCTAAGTACATCATAGTACTGGTAGTATTGGTATTTTCTTTATATATTTGGGATTGAATGCATTATACCAAGCCTACATGCTTCACATAGTACAAGTATAGATACAAATTCATCCCAAGCATAATAATGATAGGTAGCCTTCATAAGTGAAGCCTTTCAAAGGGTTGACAAATTCTTGCAATTTTCATTTAATAAATATGGTGGTCCTTAGTTACAACTAAATTTGATTATATAGAAATGAATCATGAAGCTCTGGTACAAGCGTCACATGGTAACGATATCACCTTTAGCATAAAGAACATTGGACGAAATGTTTTGAAATGTAGGTATGTTTCGTCTGACTCCAAGAATTCCCCAACAAGGGAAGCGTGTAACTTCATTTCTTAGGGATAACATAGTGAACCACCCTAGGTAAAGTTTCAATGGATATGCCCCTATGTTGGATGACCACACCTCCAACATTGTTTTCATGTTTCCAAAAAATATGATAGAAGAAAATAGATGATCTAGAAGTGAACCTGAATAATAAAATGGATATTGAAATTGAATCTTCGATAAATAAGTAGGTCTCTTCTTAAAGGAAAAAAAATGCACTTCAAATCAATATTTTACCAAAATTGTAATAGTTTTATGAAAAATTGTGTTCAAGTTCTAATAACCTCCTAAGAATACAAATCAACATCTAGGATCATTGAAAACCCAAAGAAATGTTGAATTTTATTCTTATATTCTTGAACTCTATAAAATCATACCATAGGAAGTGGGGAGTTGTTGACATAATTTAATTGAAATGTTCTCAAACTAAAGAGAAAGGAGAGAGGTGGTTACTAGAATAACATTAGAGGATTTATTTGGACAAGTGATTACAACAAAGAATTTGTGTGGGGGGAGGTAAAAAAAGTATTAGATATGATGGTTGAAGTAGATGCAAACTGAATATTTGACTCTCTATAGAAGGAGACATCCACTCATCTTACCAAGAGGAATCTTGACTCCATCAAATTTGAACTTGAACCTTACTAATTGTTTGAATATCAAACAAAATGGGAATTGGAATAGGATACCATGTTAAGAAAATGTTCTGGGAAGAGAATGACATAAAGGTAAAGAGGTAGGTCTCAGTGTTCATTATGGCAATATCAAACCAAGAAAAGATTTAATACAATAGCATGAAGAGTTGTAGCTCGAAATATTGGATGATAACCCATTACCTTGAATCCATATTTAATACAATAACATGACTCTTAGTATCATCTTCCAAGAATCCCACTATTTATCTTATTATTTACAAATTATTTACTATGATAGAAAAATACTAGAAGATTATGTATCCAAAAAAATGAACACCTATGTATTTAATAAACATCATTATCTCTCCTTTAAGGATGTGTGATGTTGATATAGATATATTCATGACTAAACAATCAAATACTACAATTCCATTTTACTCACATGAATTCCCCTTTAAAAAGGTGAAGATATAAAGGTGAAGAAGAGGTATAGTTAGATAATTCAGGCTGTGATGTGAGCTAGATGATGCCATTGAAAGAATATTACTAAATATTAAAAAAAGAAAAATGGGTTTCCTATAGTTTTAATATCCTTGTCTAAGGCAAAGAGATTTAAAAGTAGGATGTATTTGAAGAGATCAAAAGATTTTGGAGAAATATGTATCTTAATAATTTTTGCAAAATAAACAAATTACAATTTAGTTTCAGAATACAAAGTTTGTAATTAATTTTTCAAATTAAATAAAAAGTTGAAATTTAAATATTCAATCTTCTTTTGGAGTTTAATAAAGATCAAAATATTACTCCATATTCAACAATTAAAATAAAATGGAAAATGAAAAATTAGTATATTGATATTGCAACTATAAATGTGAAAAAAGCATAAATATTTATAAATATCAGATTTATTAAAAAATTCCAAAACTTTTAAAATGAATTTTCATAATTTTTTTTATATGAATTACAAAAAAATACCACACAACTTATAAAGATATCAATATTCTTAAAAAAAAATACATTAATATCATAAAAATATATTTTAAACATCTTATAACATTTTATTTGCATTAAAAAAAGTGATTACTTTTTAGCATATCTTTTTAGATAATAATCAAGATCTAAGACAAAAAAATTATTCCAAAATTGAATATAATACATTTTCAATCAAAAAATATTCTTAACACGGAATTTCTACTTCTAATGTGATATTATTTATCAACAATTTTATCTCACACTCTTGACATCTATAAAAAAAAAATACAAACTTATTGACATCTTGAATATCGCCCTTATATTTCTATAAAAATACACTCCTATGCATTCTATCCTAGTATTATTGGAGATCGTTTATATTATACAAATCTTCCATTATAAATAAAATGGTGTCTCGTTGACATCAAATGGATAAGAAGATGACAATTGTGGCTCCTGCAATTTCCATCACAAGAAAAATTAAATTATTTTTATATAAACAAATTAAAGTTAAAAAAAAATATATATATATATATATTTTAAATAAATTAACCTAACCTAATTTTGATTGATTGCGGATAATCTATACAGAAGGATGTTTATTGAAGTTATTATTTTTTAACGTACAATTAATGTCAACTGCAGAAAAGTGTATTAAATTGTTTAATTTAATATATATGTGAAATAATGTAATTAAAACCACTTCAAATATCAAATATTTTATATTTATTTTAAATAATAAAAATAAATGTAAGTTCAATTATAATACCTGGAATTGGCCCTGTTTATAGCTGCCACCTTCGACAAGCATATTTGTAAGATTATAGTCGCCAGTTTCGATTACCATATTTTTAGCTTTTGCTTGCTTTTGGCGTGCTTTGCGAACAGTCTCACTCATCGAATTTAACAGATTACCATAAGTTTTCCCTTGTCCATTCTCAATTGCCTTTATAAAACTGTAAGTCATAGCTCCTGTTGATGTAATCTTTGAAAGAGCCTGTTCACAACATTTGTAGAAAATTATTTGCGTAATCTTATATCTTCTCTTTTATAAACAATTAATAAGTATATATAAAATGTATATATCTAAACATACATATATAATTTAGCTTAATTTAATTTAATTGTAAATTATAATATTTTGTAAATGAACATTAGTACATCAAATAATTGATTAAATTTTTTAAATGTTTCAAAATGTAAAATTAATATACAAAAAATGACCAAACATGCTTTTATGAAAACATGCATAAACAATAAGATAATTTTTTACCTTAGTATCTGCAGAGGTTTGATCATCATCACATCCACTAAAAGATATGGCTTCACCTCCCATTGTTCCTTTCCACATACCATTTTGAGGTGTATGGTCCTCCCACGCACATTTTCCTCCGCTAAATTTGTCATAGTAATAAAATGCTAACAATTAATTTTAAAAAACATATGTATATACTGCTAGAGAAGAGCTGAGAACCAGCCATGACTGTAAGGAATAATGGGGGATTGAATCTTAGAAGAACTGACCTGGGATTGAAGAGGCAGACGTAGGGCAAATCTAGAACAGTACCACTATGGCAAGCATCGATGATTGCATGCAGTCGAGCTCCTGGAGGAAGGGGTTTTACCAGCGTATCGTTGATCTCATTGTCCACAATCATCCCCGCTGTCCGAAAGTCAAGAGGCAACAGCGTTTCGTCATAGCCATCAACTTCGTGGCCAGTGTAATCTTTTTGCTGAGAGCCATGCCCAGAATAATGGAACACCAAAGAATCCCCAGGTTGGCAATTCTGCACCAGCCAATGCATCCACCATTGGATGTTTCGTTTTGTGGGTATTCTTTTGGAATCCTTCTCTACCTCTGCAAAAATTCAAATTACACAGCTCTGGCAATGAAAAACACAAGAACAGTACATCATAATATAACATTAACAGGTAGATTTGGTTGGTTTATGGGGTTCGCTACTTCTGAATTCTACAAATTAGACAAAGTGAACATATAAATGGTTTTCCTTTTTTACAGTTATTCATTCATATTGTTATAGATTTACCAAAAGACTTGTGTAATGATTTAATTCGTCCAATATTGCGGATGGTTACTCTATACATCATTAAGGATAAAAACTTGTGAATGAACCGGTGAGAGTCTTTTTATCATTCCACAGTTCTCTTCACCAAATCTCCAACCAAATGAATACATATTTTCAACCAATAAAACTATTTAACATCATCGAAATAATTAATGACTATTTAAGATAATCGAAATAATTAATAACTAAATACCTGTGAGGGTAACTATGAAGTCTTCGGGGAAGTTGAATTTGGTTGTGAGCAGATATTTCATACAGTTGACATCGTTGATGCAGCCTTTGAGCTCGTATGCCGTATTTTTGTAACAAATCCCACAGAGAACGGCTCTTTTATTAGTGGAGACTTGAACCAGAGAATGTTTCCTGACGAAATTCGGACGGCAGCAGGGTTCTGGTTGACGAATCCCAACTTGAGCACCGCAGTAATGACAGCGAAAACCAGCAACTCCGGGATGAAGCCACACCTTCCTTCTGCAATTCGGACAACCCACCAGCTCGGCTTGTGCCATAACAAACTCTCTTGAGCTCAAGCCAATTCACTCCTGGTAATACGAGCGTCTGTGTCTTTCACATAGATCCAAGGAGGACTATATATAGGAAACGTACGTCTGCAATCGTGTTTGGCAGTATGGAATTGCCAAAGATTGAAGCAAAATTATTCAGTTTGAACAATTGCACGAGTTGGGTTCGATCCTATCCATCGATCCAATCCGGAAAAAGGCAATCGATACGCGTAGAATCTGCTGCTTTTCGAAGATAATCCGCACCTCATTTGTGCTTTATTAAGTAGATTCTAAGGGGAATAAAGTTGAGGATGAAGTGATCAGGAAGTAACAGTTTGGCATTGTGGTGAGGAGATCGAGGAAGGGATATTGAATTTAGATTCCCCTTGGGGTGGGGTCAGATCACCATGTTTTAATAATGTAAGTGAGTATATTAATATATATATTTTTAAATAAGTTTGGTATTTTTAGGGTATATGAAGGGTGTTAAGGAGAACTCATCTTGTGATTTTTTTTATTAGGGAGATGTTTTAGAGACACAAACTCTAATTAATTGAGCTAACCTTTGGGGTTATTTAGTATTTTTTTATGTCGGGATCTTGTGTTCATTTCCAAGTTCTAAAGAGGGAAGAGGTGGAAAGTTTAGGACTCCATGTTTTTTTACTAGTTTTGAAGATGGAAGAGGTGGGAATTCCCCCAATTTATCTTTGGGTTTATCTTTTAACAATTTAATTGGCTAAGTTGGAACCTTACCAATTTTCTCATGCCCTTACTCTTGTATCTTGTCAATGTTGGGCATAATGATACTTTGTGGACATTCTCATATACATAGGTTGTTAATCTACCCATTTGAGTGAGGAAGTTGGTACTCTCACAACTCTCCCTTATGCTTAAATTCATACCTTGCTAGTTATGTTACAAATATGGAATGTTGTATCCTCATCCTCTCACACATAGGTTGGTATGTTGTCAATGTATGTCAAGAAGTCAGTATCTATCTTTCTAACACTCTCTCACAATTACATCAATACATTTCTAGTGCTCATTGGAGTTCCTTGCTTTTCCCCTAGTTCCTAGGATAGAAGGCAATATTCCCCTCAATCTCTCACTCTTAGGTTGGTACTTTACCATTGTATCTAAAGAAGTTGATGCCTTACTATCACTAGTTGAGTACCTTGCGAGTGCTCAAGGTATTTCCTTACTCTTCCCTTGGTTCCTATGATGAAAGGTCATATTCCCCTTACAAGTGTGTGCTTCAATTAGTACCTTGTCATCTTATAGAGAACAATAAAACGCTCTTATTTTCTTATATCAATGCCTTGCACATTTATGCCATGACATTGGTTTCCTTGCACTTCCTATGATTAAGTGTGTGCTTAAATTAGTACCTTGTCATCTTATAGAGAACATTAAAATGCTCTCATATACTAATATCAATACCTTGCAAATTTATATCATGGCATTGGTTTCCTTGCAATTCTTATTATTATAATCAAGCTAATATGATTAATTATTATAATCATTGTAAACCATATCGATTTCCATATTACCTTGTCAATTTAAAAATATTTATAACTTGCTGAAAAATTATATTAACATCTTACCTATAATGATATAAATATCCCATTCTTCTTTTCCCTTTTAACAAATAATATTACTTTTAATAACAATAATCATCAGTAATTCTAAAAAAGAAAAATCCACTTATATTTAAATAAAATATACTTTAAATAAAAAATATTACATTACTAAAATTTAACTAATGTTACTTTTAACAACAATAATCATTAATAATTCTATAAAATAAATTCCACTTTTCCTTTAAATAAAATATACTTTAAATAAAAAATATTACATTACTAAAATTTAACTAACAAACTTATCCCTTAATCATTATAATAACCTTTAAGGATTTATTTTTTTACCAACAGTAAGCCTGATTTACTTTGTTTCAATGACTAAAGTAGTTTCCAACATTGATGGTGTCGGGGAATAAAATAAAAGTGGTACGCGTCTTCCATCCTCATAGTTATAGATACTTTACCAAATACCCAAAAAAATTAAAGCAGATAATTCATTGTACTTGATATAATATAAAATGAGAGTATAAAATAAAGTGAAATAAAATGAGATTTGTTGGTCTGCTTTATTTTCATAAGCATAATTCCCTCTTCAATATCTGTATCTAATTTTCCTCCAGAAACATGGAAGATAAAAAAGGAATATATAGCGTTAGCGGACTGTAGAAATTATTCGTAAGATTGCATTATCCATTTTGTTTGAAGGAATCCATATGTCTAAATTATTCCATCATCATGATACCATTTTTTCATTAAAAGATCAATTTGTTAATTAAAAAAAATAATAATTTCTTAATAAAAAAATAACAAATCAACTCTCTGCTTTGTTAATAAAAATAAAGTATTATAAGCTTTAATATTTATACAATATCTAATTTGAATTATTATTAAACATATAGATTGGAGAAAAAACACTATTTTCAAATACTGAAATCATATTACTTATAATTCTAAATAAAAGATATAATTTTTCAATATAATTTATAAATAAAAAATATGTTATATAGATTTAAAATATGATTACGAATTTATAAATGTTATCTATTTTCATAGATTTTAGTAGATATACACTAATTTATTGTATTATCTTAAAATTAGATTATTAATACAATAAGTAAACCAAATACCAAATTGGTGTATGAGACCCTCTTGTTTGATTGCTAAGTCTACAAAGCCATACATACTCTACTCCCTTTGGTTTTGAACCAAGACCTCTTAGGAGGAAACACATGCTCTTAACCATTAGGCCGACTCAAGTTGTATATGATTGTAAATTCAGAGATAAATTTTATGAGTAGCTCATTATTATTTTGATTGGTAAAATAGTTATTTAGTTATTGACCACAAAGGCATCTTCATGCTTAAGGGAATTCAAAGGAATAAATCAAAAGTGAGAAAAAAATGGTAAATTGATTGAATAGCATTGGTAAATGCCCTAAAAGGGGCAATAATTTTATAAGTAAAAGATATAATTGAGTGGTATTCTATATATTACATTATATATTACATTCATATATGGCATAAATTCATACATACCGTATGGTAATTTATGGTTCATGAATAGTGATTATAAAGTGGGAATTTGATTGTAAGAGTAAATTAAATTTGAATGTTTCTATGGACTTTATTTAAAAATTTTGTATGGATAAGTTATGTTCTTCGAATGTATTTATGTATTTATATTGAGTTTTATATATTAATATGATATAGAAATTATTTGTTAGAATTTCTAATTTTAATAAATGGAAGGGAATGTATGAAGATTCAACATGAAGGTCGAACCAGATGAAATAAGAAAAAAGAAACAAAAAACCAATTTGTGAATAAGTAAAGCATATGTGATGCATATTAAGAAATATTAGGAATATGAAAGGCTTGTGACTGGTTTGGAATTCTATACAGAAATTTTAAATTCCTTTTGTAATTGAGATGTATTGTAAGGGGGGGAGTCTATGCTTAGTTGCATCTAATACTAAAATTTTGTTTTGATCAAAGTTGTAAAAGTTTGGACATAAAAAATTTGTTTTCCTAGAAGTTTTGTAAGCCATGTTAATTCATGCCTGCATAGATTAGTGTGGTAGAACATGTAATCATGTATCATGCTTTTTATTATGTATAGAGTGGACATGATATCAAGTTGTGGAAGTAAACACTCAGGTAGGTACAAGGATGGCAAGTGGACTCATATCTAAGTTTGATGTGGAATCAAAGAAGTTGAATCTTTTATTAAGGAGGGGGAATGTGAGATTAAGTAATCTCAAAATGCGAGGGACCATGTTAGACAAATTTTAACATGTTCATGACTGATATAAGTGAAAAGGATTCTTGGAGAAGAGCTAAAGGTATAGCAGATGGCATTCATGTATCTCAATGGATGGATTTATTATTATATGGATATCAATGACCAGTTTCTTTCATGAAGGAGCAGTAAGTTTATATATACAAGTATAAGAGAAAGAAGAAGAAAAAACATAATGAAAAATCACAAGAGAAAACATAAATGTGATCATCGATACATCATAAAATAAAAATTGGTGACATGAATTATGATAACAAAGGATATTAGTTATGTCAACAATGGAAGTAAAATGATGTGGATACTAAAAGTAAACTTTATATAAGTGTTGTGGAATAGACACGAGATTATATTGTAATGTGAGTCAGACATTATATTTGTAAGAAAATTGTGGGTGTCATGTTTGACTTGATGTAGTGGTTCAAGAGAATTTTTGAGTATTTTCCTAGTATCTCCATCAATGGAGATGTTTATAGTATGTAATTGATTCAATTGTAATGTAATTCGAATGGGGAAATGTGTAACCCCATGTAGTCCGTGGTAGTCTAAAAACCACATTGTAATGCATGTTTACATTAAGCCAACAACCAAAGGACAAAGGGAAGTTTTTGGTCATCTAGAAACCAATTGAAGTGATTTGTATTTAGTTGATAAGGGATAGTATGTTGTAGAGGATAATATATTGGTGAAGACCTTAACTTATCAAGATTAAGAGAAGTAGTCATTAAAGGGGAGTGTTAGAGTATATAAATCCCACTTTTCTTATGTGTGATCATTAATTCAAGAAATAGGTTCCTAGTCTCTAGAAGGTTGTTGGAGCTAGTCAGTCTTGAGAGATTATTACCAACAAGATAGTTCTAGATTAGTTTGAGGTTGAGAGATTTTCTCAACTATTTGATTGTGTGATCTAGATAGTCTGTCTATATTGAAATAGCATACATCTATTTATATGTGTCACATTATTTGATGAATTAATTGAAAGTGTTTTTATGCAATTCTAATTCAATCCCAGAGTCTTCATAAAAACACTAACATCTATACATATCCAACGTTGTCCTAAATATAACAAGATTAGCCTTCTAGAAAATTAGATACTCGTCTAAAAACCTCTTATAATAGTAAATTTAAAAGCATACTAAAACAAAAATTGAAAAGGATGTATATAGTTGGTAGCAATTGAATTGATAATATCCTCCCATAAGAGTTGTTTAATAAGAAAAGGAATATTTACTTAAAGTACCAATTATGGAATTCATATCTTCATAAACAAGAGTGAAAATAATCTTGTCAAAGAGTTCAAAATTCCCCTTAAGTTGGGTGTAATACAACTATTTCAATTTCCTTTACAAAATTTAGTATTTTATGATTACTTGTAAATATTTAAGTTGGAGAAATTGGTTGTGGGGCCAAGACTAAATTTTATTTACATATGGAAATAATTGTATATATGTAATACCCCTCTGTTCTTATGTTATTGTCTTATTATATTTAGACAGAGCTATATTTAGAGTTGATGGTTGAAAATCCATGTTGGGTTCAAATGAATGTGAACTCTAAAGTTACTATGATGTAATAAATATAATTTTATTAATAAATGAAAAATTGGAAACTACTTTGGAAAGAAACACTAGATTAAAGAGACTCTTGCCATAATTTGGAAACTATCATTGATGGATGAGATCAAAATAAATGTTCCATAAAAACGAATCCTAAAAATCCCTAGGAGACAATCGATAAGATTTAATGAGATGGGAGAGAAGGATCTATTAAATCGCTTAGCTAGAGAAAGATGCTAAGAATGGCTAGGATAAAGTGTCACAAGAGAGAAAGGCATGCTTTAAAGGAAAAACCAAAAAGAAAAAATAAACACCTTTTTCGAAAAAAAAAGGAAGGAAGGAGAGCCTAGGCAAGTGGGTTTTCAAATCCAAAAAAGCGCGGCACCACTAAGGAAAAATTTCTAGGGAAGAAAATGTATAAAAATACATGATATCAGAATCAAAGGGTTTGTTTATTCCAAGAGGCAAGAATATCTCAACTCTGGGGGGAACTGGTGGATCCAGTTCATGGTTGGGAGGAGAGTGTTTCCTAAGTGTGATTCCACCAGAATTCACAGTTAGTAATTTGGTTACATATTTTTTTTTTTTTAATTTGGTTCTATTCAATTTAGTTGGCTTATGAAATTGTGTGTATCTAATTGTTAGAATGAATGGATGCAAATCTATTATGAGTATATTTTAATATTGGTTATGTTCAGAATATTGGTCATATAATCTTATAAGAATAGGTCGAGATAAGTCAATATTGTTTTTCTCGTAGGGATTGATAACTAAATCTGTTATAAATTCCTACATTATATGTGGTGGGGAAAAGGTAGATATATTGGGAGGTGAATGGAATTCTATAATTATTGATACAATCCCTACTTAGATTTTCCTCTTAAGAGAGGGAAGCGTACAAAAATGTTAAGTTAAAATAAATACAATCTGGCACAGATTGGGGTAATAGAGAGTTGAATAGGTTCCCTGAAATTTTGGGAATGGTAGATAGAACAGGAAATAAAACAGAGTTGTAATGCTTAAGTAGAAACTATTAATACATGCCATATACAGACAATTATTAACATAAGAAAATATTCCAACGAAAAAAAAACATGTGCACCATAGCACTTTTGTCAACATCTAGTTAGTGGTTACCATGGAGAGAAATTAATTACACACACACACACACACACACACACACACACACACACACACACACACACACACACACATATAATTAGAAATACTTTTTGATATTACTATTGTTGGAAGTTAAATATATTCCCATGTAATGGTGTATGATAATCCTTAATAAATTGTTATGTGACTTTGAATCTAATAGATTTATCATATAGATTCTAAAAAAAGAAAAAAAAGGGAATGGAATATATCAAAAAATACATGTGATTTTTTTTGTATATATCTATATACCTTCACTGGCAACAGTACATGCAGATATGAAGTAGTACATAGATATAAATTCAGTGAGGAGGGTGTTAAGAAATGGCGTTACTATCAAATCATAATGTAGGAATAATTAAATTTGAACATTAGATTACGATAGAGTGGTCAACATTATCATGATCAAAGAGTAGTTGTAAGCTACAATAGAGGTCGATTAGGAATCAACCATGTTAAGCGCCATGCACATTTCTAGAATAACCTTACTAAAGGGAGTGTGATGAGTAACAATACTGGTATCGACTATCACTGGAATACTTATCCTAATTGGGAATAAGGTAAAGCATAAAATAACCAAAGCATGCTGCTTAGAAGCCCATTTATCCGAGACTTTCTATTGTGATGAGGTCTGGCAAAATCACTGGTACAGGTGCACGCCCTAATGTACCTTTATATGGAGTGATAAAATAAATAAATACTAATTAACCAACCATCATAGATGTTTCCTGGAAACGATGATCCAATAAATAGCATGAAAATAATAGGGATGAAGGGCAGGTAGAAGAATGGTATACAAAGGAACTGCATGGATCACAAATATAATTCTCTTAACAAAGGCGTGTGTAACACTTTAGGAAATAAATAAACCATCAATCCTTGTGGAAAACAATATACCACGGGAAATATTAATTATGCTACAATTAAAATGATAGACAACTAGTTGTGTACATTAACCAAAACAAACCATAACACAGAATAAATTACATAGTAGTGCGGCCATAGGAGTATATTAGGACCCATAGGTCTCATATATATATATATATATATATATATATATATATATATATATATATATATATATATATATATCTGTGTGTGTGTTCACTCTTGGCTAGAGGCCTTTATAAAAAAAACATTGTGGAATGAGGAGTATTTTTTTGACATTTAATATTGTTAAGCAATATTATCATGTATCAACAACCACTAAGAGAATTATAAATAGACACCCCCCATTACATAGATGATATCAGCAGGGCCATGAGCGACCTAATGGATAGTGACCTGGAAAGATAGAGAGTGGAATTAGTGACAGGAGTGTATAAAGTCCACGTAGATTTAAACTAATATTTGTAATATGCTAAAAAAAATACTTTAATCTACTTTACAAATTGTGGAAACCAATTATGATTGCACAATGACATGAAAAATAAAGAGAAATATTTTCAATCACACAACACAAATGTTTATCTGGGGAAAGCCTCAGCTAAAAACACTGTTATCTATGTATTTCATAAGTCAGAAAATATGAGAATAATACAATGCTTCTCTCGGGCTTGAGAGCTCTCTGCACTATCTCTGTCTGTCTCGTTGATTGCTAGGAAATCTTGGTTCAATATTTAACCAATTAATTGGCCTCGGGATTCCATATTTCCTTGCAAATTTTCTTAGGTAATTAAACCCCTATTAACAAGAAAATTCCCTAATAGTGATTGTGCAATACATCAAGGATCTTCCTCTCACTCCATGCACCACTTGTACAATTTCTAATTATACAAATGATAGTAAACTTCCCTTTAACTCCGATCTCAAATGGGTCTTCCACAGTACTGACATGCATGAGATATTTATGAGTGAATTATCAGTTATTTTATTGATCACTACATGTGTATTAAATATAATTTAATGCACTTGACCTCTCACTAGTTCCTGCATCAGTTAGAACTAGTTAAATTTATTTTAACTCAAATAAATTAAGTTAATTTATTACAACTGAAAATAAACTCAACCATGGCTCCTAAGAAGAAGGAGACACTCTACATGCCTCTAGTTGGACCCTCAACTCGAATTAATTGAACTAACTAAGTCTTCCCTACTTAGTTAACTCCTACAAGTTGTCATGTGATGTGGAATTACAAATTACTTCTAATTTACTTAAGGGAAAATTAAATTATTACAATTTAATTCTAATTTAATTGAGGTTAAATTAAATTATTACAATTTACTTCTAATTTAATTAAGGTAAAATTAAATTAGAAGTCTCTTCTAGTTTATATTTCCAACACTCCCTCTGAATGAGATAGGGATTGTTTCCTACCTCGATCCTGCCTCTATGGAACTCAAATTTTCCTCTTGATAGTGCCTTCATCAAAATTTATGCATCCTACTCCTCTATAGGAATGCACTCTAATGAAATAATCCTCCTCTACACAAAATCTCTGAGATGGTGATATCAGATATCAATATTCTTGGACTTGTCATGAAAATTCATATTAACCGAGAGTTTGATGCAACTTTGGTTATCACAATAAATCACCGTCAGATCCATCTACTCACCAAACAACCAAACAAGGATATTCCTAATCTATATAGCATCAGAATATACTTGAATAGCAACCATGTACTCTGATTCTGTTGAACTGAGTGCAACTGACCTATCCTTCTTGTTGTACCAGGAAAATACTATTGATCCAATACTGAAGATGCCCCTTGATGTGCTCTTCTTGTGATATGGACTCCCTACCCAATCTACATCTGTGAAGCCTTGAAGCTTCACTCCCTCTATCTGCCTGTACCATAGAACAAACTGAGTGGTTCCACTAAGGTATCTCAACACATGTTTGGTTTCCTTCCAATATAGCTTGGTAGGCTTAACCATAGCTTGACTAAGTTGGCTAACTACATAACACATGTCTAGTCATGTGTTCACCAAGTAAATGAGTGGACCCACAAGCTTCCTGTAGATGGTAGCTTCTACCACTTTGCTTGAAGTAGCATCTTCATTCCTCCAATTTGTTTCTAGAGGAGTCTCCATGGGATTGTTTCTCTCAATGTGAAAGTTATTCATAATATCGTTGGCATACTTTCCCTGCGATACAAATAGTTCCCCATCTCTTTGCCAAATTTCCAAACTAGGGAAATAATGAAAAAGCCCCATATCCTTCATCTGAAATTCTCTTGCAAGATCCTATTTTCAAGATTTGATCAGCTTCTCATCACTTGTTAGAATCAAATCATCAACATATAATAATATAATTAATAATTTACCTTCAACCACAATATGGTAAAGGTTCACATCTGCTTCAGTTTTGGTGAATCCCAACTTGGTGAAGTAGTTAACAATCCCGGTGTACCAAGCAAAGGGAGCCTGTTTCAGTCCATACAACACTCTTTTAATTCTTCACACGTGGGACTCTTTCAAAAGTATCAAATCATTTTGGTTGCTATGTACACCTCTTCCTCAATCACTCCATTGAGTAAGGCTTTCTTTACATCGATCTGATGTATCTTCCATCCCATATGCGCTGAAAGTGAAAGAATAGATTTTATTGAAGAGTACCTTGCTACTAAATAAAAAGTCTCCTCGTAATCAATTCCCTCCACCTAAGAGAACCCTCTAGCCACAAATTTGGCCTTGTGTTTCTTAACACTCCCATCTGTTGCCCGGTTCACCTTGTAGATCCACATGGATCCTAAACTTGACTTTCCCTCTGGTATTGGGACAACCTCCCATGCACTATTTCTGATGATGGAGTCATAATCCTCTACCGTGAAATCAACCCATACTGGTTGCTGCACTTCTTCCTAGAATGAGGATGGCTCAATCTCTATAGTCTCTATCATAAGAGCCATGTAACCAGTGTATCTACAAGGGAACCTTCTCTTCCTACGTTATGATTTGGTTCCTCCCACATTCTCTCTAGCATCGATCACCGACCTATTATCCTTTGTGGTGTTCTTCCTTCCATCTCTGGATGTCTCTGCATGAGTGGGTGCTTTCACTCTCTATTCCTCTACTTGTGGCTACTCCACATCTTGAGGTTCTTCTTTTGGAGCTAAGAGCTCCTCAACTACATGCAACTGAAGCTCCCTCTTAACGGAAATTCGAATGGCCTTCTCTTCATCGAATTACACATCTCTCCTGACCACTATCATCCTATGAGATGGCATATACACCCGATAGTTGTGAGGTGTATCGGTGTACCCCATAAATATTCCCAACTCAGTTATTGTTTCTAGAATTTTCCTCGCATATTTGGTTACATGACAATAAACCGATGAAACAAAAATTTTAAAGTGCACCACATCTAGTTTCTTGCCTAAAATTTTTTCCTATGGTGTACTCATCCCAAGAATCTGATGAGGACCTATGTTCTACAAAAATAATACTGTGTTGCGTGCTTCATCCTACAAGTCCAATGATATTCCCTTATCATGCAACATCACTTGTGTTGCTCCCACAATATATTTTTTCTTCGTTTTTGCAACCCCATTCTGCTATGGGTTATGGGGTACTATCAATTCCTATCGAATGCCGTCTAAAGCATAGAAGTTTTTTAATTCATTTGACACATATTCTCCACCTTTGTCTCTCCTAAGAGCCTTCACCTTCTTCCCTGTATCTTTCTCGACAAGTGCTTTGAACTCGCAAAATTTTGAGAACATTTGATCTTTCTTCTACATGAATAATATCCAACACTTGCATGAAAAATCATCTACAAAAAGCACATAATACCTGTGTTTTTCTATGTAGGTTGTCAAGAACGATCCACACACATCTCATTGAACTCTTTCAAGGATCGCCTTCGCTCAATTGTCCTTATCATGAAAGGTGGATTTGGTGTACTTACCCAATGTACACCCTTTGCATGTATCTCTCCACTCAAGTGCACCCTTCGGAAGTCCTATAGAAATATGCTCCATCATCTGCAAAGCTTCATGCTATATATGGCCCAATATTATATGCCATAACTCACTGATGTCTCGTCTCAGCACATTCTTTGCTTTTGTGCTCAAGGCAACATAATATTCTACTTCCAATTTGTAGAGGTTATTTACATGAACCCCAATATTTTTCACTTCTACCATGGCTTTTTTATGAAGGAACACCTTTCCTTTGTTAAATATCACATCATAGCCATGGTATTCTAACATAGCAACTAAAACTAAATTCTTTTCTAAACTAGGAACATACATCACATCTGTTAATGTGAGAGGAGAAGCAGACTCCATCTGAAAGGTAACAATACCTATGCTAGTCACACTATACCTCCCATCATCTCCCATGTCAATGCACATCTAGATATCCTTCTCCTCCAAGTTGCTAAAGAATTCTTTGTTTTCGTTTCATATGGAATGAAGCTCCATTATCCAAGTACCAAACAAAACCCATCACTGATGACACCATGCATGCGATGAAAGTGAAATCCAACTAGAATTGTGATGAAATAACTTCACTTTCGCTCCTCCTGAGGGCTTCTTACTGACCTTCTTGTGTAGACACTTTGTGGCATAGTGTCCCAACTCATGACAACGAAAAAATTTAATCTTCAAGAAGTACTTCTTCTTTCCTTCTTAACCAAAATCTTATTTGGAATCAGATTCCTTCACTTTCCCTTTATCTTCCTTCCCATCCAATGCACAATTATCCTCATCATCATTCTTTGGATCCATCACTGGTATTCCACCGAATCTCTTCTTGTACCAAGTCAGACCACAGTCGCTCCCACTCTGGTAGCTTCTCCCTCCCATTGAACGAATCCTAGTTGTTGTGCCATCACTTGGGAAGGTCTAGAAGTGTTAGGCTCACCAGATCATCCTCGAAAACTGTAACACCAACACTTCCAAGCTCATCCTGATGCTAAGTGAAATTGTTCAAGTATTTTGGTATTATGTCACCCTTCTCCATATTTATTTTTCTGAGCTTGTCCTTCAGCTCTAGCTTCCTATGGTCTTTTTTATTCTAAAATTTTTTGTTAAGGCATTCCACATAGTGTATGGAGTTTCCTTTCCATGGATATTCGAGACAATATGATCTCAAAATCCTTCCAATAGAATCCTTCTTTCCTTTGCTGTGTTCTTCTTCCATGCATCCAGATTTTAAGAATTTGTTGCTAAGAGCCTAGGAATATCACTGTTTATGAACTCCTTTAGCCCTTTGTCTTCCAAAACTTCTTGCATCCTTTCCTTCCAAGCTATGTAATTTTAAATACGCTCAAGCCTACATATTCGAGTCTCAATACATAGAAATACATCATGATCTTGTTGGTGGTCCTGAAGAGCAAATTTGCAAATTTGATTCACCTTCTCAAAACAAGATCATATTATTCTCTTCTATAGTGATTCATGCTATGATACCATGTAGAAAATCCATGTATATTCAAACTGATATTTGTAATATGCCAAAACAAAATACTTGAATCTAATCTACAAATTGTAGAAACTAATTATGATTGCACCTTCAAATGAACAAGAAAGATAAATAATTTCAGTCGCACAACACAAAGATTTATCTAGGGAAACCCTCAGATAGAAACCCCGTTATATTTATATTTCATAATTCAGAAAATATGAGAACAATAAAATGCTTCTCTCAGGCTTGAGAGCTCTTTACACTATCTTTGTCTGTCTCATTGATTCCTAGGAAAGCTTGGTTCAATACTTAACCAATTTATTGGCCTCAGGATTCCCTATTTTATTGCGCATTTTCTTGGGTAATTAGGCCCCTATTAATAAGGAAATTCCCCAATAATGATTGTGAAATACATCAAGGCTCTTCCTCTGACTCCATGCACCGCTCGTACAATTTTTAGATTATAAAATTTATAATACACTTCCCTTTAACTCCAATGTCAACTGGGTCTTCCTCAGAAATGACATGCATGAGTTATTTATGACTGAATTATCAGTTATATGACTAATCATTGCATATGACTTAAATCTAATTTAATTCACTTGACCTCTCACTAGTTCCTCCATCATTTAGAAATAGTTAAATTGATTTTAACTCAAATAAATTAATTTAATTAATTATAACTCAAAATAAACTCAACCGGGGCTCCTAAAAAGTAGGAGACACTCTACATGCCTCTAGTTTCACCCTAATATCGAATTAACTAAACTAGCTAAGTCTCCCTGACTTAGTTAACTCATAAAAGTTGTCATGTGATGTGTAATTACAGTTTACTTCTAATTTAATCAATGGAAAATTAAATTCAAAGCATTTTCTTATTTCCATTTTCAACAAGGAGATGCCTTGATCAGGAAAAACACCAGATTTAAGTTTGCACATGGAACTATTACCTATAAATATGAATGAAATAGGAAAGACATAGCATGTAATAAATCCCAACTCTAGAGAAAAATCATATCATAATGAAAAATACTTATGCAAAACGACGAATTCTCAGCTGTAGCCATGAGTCAAAAAACATTGTCCTCTTGCATCATAAAACGTGGCCTCATTAGTATCTAGGATGGTCATGAAGATAGATACAACCAAGAGGACTTTTAAGGACCTAGAAAATGAAACATAGAAAAAAACATTAATACCTGTGTTTCCTTGCAGGAAGGAATATTGCTTCAACGTGAGTTGAATAAAATTAGACATATATGAATAATATCTCTCTAGGTTCTGAAATTTTAGAAAAAAATGGATGAGAAAGGGTGGACTAGCACTCGAATCACCAACATAGTACAAAGTATAGGAGAAAAGAAATAATATAATTTTATTCGCACAGGAACAGAAAAGGAAAAAGGAAAAAAGAATGCTTATCCGAGAAAATGTGACTTCGTAGAACCATTAGAAGTTTGTTCCTACTCTTTGAGGGCGTCGTAGTTTTACTAAAGTCATAATGCTAGACTATGTTTGGAATCCAAAAATTAGGAAATCAAGACCCAATTCTGGTAATTCAGAGATTTGGGGCTAACACCTAAAGGAAACAATGTGAAGGGATGGCTAATCTTACCAGACAAATGATGAGTTGTTGAGAAAGGAACAATATTGTGGAATAAATTCCTCTACGACCGAGTATTTCCTTAAAACTTGATGACCATGCAATCTACCGCCAAACACATATGTCAGTGAAACAAGAAACCCTCACAGTGAAGGACAACAATCTTGACACCATTCAAAAACTTGACAACGAGAAAATGATCCAAGAGACAATGGAGGGTTGTAAGGTTATGGTTAGGAGAATATTGTTCATGTTTCGATTAGAAAATCAATCTCCACCATTCACAGCAATAATAGATGCATTGATAGTCACGTGATGACCATGTGAACATGTAGTTGTGGGCTCCATTGAGTCTAATATGGAGGTTAGAATTCCCAGGCCAGCAAAACTTTACCATAAATTTTATACAGATTCATTATCTAAGGAACTTCATAGTGTGGATGCCTCCCAAGAAATAAAATATCACGATATTCCTATGTTATCAACTGAAGAGAATCAAATATAAAATATTAAAAATTGTTTTGTTATGAGCCGACCCTAGTGATACAATTTTTGAACCCATAAGTCACCTTATAAAGTTTGAATTTGGGAATCATCAAAATTATGAGTGAGCAGAGAGTTATCTCATGAGATAGGATGATAGGCACCTAACATAATAAACACAAAACAAACTATGGTATAAATGAGGGTCTTGAAATATGGTATCAGAGTCGAGGTTCAAAATGGGGCTTGAAGGAACCACCATAATAATACTTAGAAATGAACAGAATTGAAAAATAAATTAGGTGATCCAATACTAATACTTGGTTGGGTTTGAATAAAATTTATTCAAGTGAAGCAGGCTACTAAAAAATGGTAGAGGATTCCCCTCCATCTATAAGAGAAGGAGAAGAATCATATGTTGAGTTGGGAAATGGAAGTAGCCAACCAACATCTAAATTTATGGACATTATTAGAAATTTGCAGCAAGATTTAGTTCATCTCAGGAGGAGAAATGAAAGCTTACTGAATTATAGTAAGAAGAAGAAAAGGATGATACGAGGGTTGACCGAAAAATATAGCCATAGAACCATAGAGCCATAAGCACCGAAAAGAAAAAAAGTGGAGACAAAATCAGAGAAGTCTGAAATTTGAGGTGATTCAGATAGAACTTATCCAAAAATATAGAAGAGAAATAAGAAATTGGATCTACAAGGGGAATTTAAAAAAATACACCCCCCTACTTTTGATGGTGAGAAGGAGGAGGATAGAGAAGCATGGCTTCTCAACACGACAAAATATTATCAGGTTTATGACTATGGAAGTAACTTAAAGGCCAGATTGGCCATTTATCAACTGCAAGGCAGAGCTTCTCTGTGGTGGGAAGTGGCAAAAAGTGTGCATACATTGGAGGAAAATACCATTTCCTTGGAGGAATTCCAGAAATAATTTAAATCTCAGTATCTGAATGAATGATATTATGATGATCACGCCAAGTAATTTCATGAGTTAAGGCTGGGAAAATTAAATATGGATTCGTTTATGGCTAAATTCTCCAATTTGTTATGATATGTTTCCTATATCAAAGAAGAGAAAGACAAGGTACAACGATTTTTGACTTTATTACCTGCCCCTTATAAAGAAAGGATTGAGTTTGACAATCTGAAGACAATAAATGAGGCAATAAGGAAGGTGCAATTGTGTTATCAATAGTTTCAGAATAGGAGATAAGGTTCAAAACCTTGGAAAAGTAAAGACAAAAACAAATAGGAAATGGGGTCTAAGCGACATAAATATACTTATCTAAAAAACTTTGGAAGGGACCACCAACGACAAAAATTTGGCAAGGGAAATTCAAAACATCTAGTACAATCTAAATTTCGGTTCAAAACCATAGAGTTTAACAATAAAAAGACTAGTGGCAACAAGGAGAGAAAACTGTTGAAGTGTTGGAGGTGCAGTGAACCTCATGTGTTAAGGGATTGTCCGCATAACCCCAGATCTATTCAAAACATTCAAGTTGTTCATGAAGAAAGTATATTGAATGATATTGCGAGAAACATTCCAAGAATAAGTGCAACACTCGAAGATCGACAAGAAGAACACCAATCCACTATGATCGAAATTGAAGGTACACTTTCAAACCAATCTATTTTTGTTTTAATTGATCTAGGGTCTAGTTAAGCTACATTAGTCCTCAAACAGTGGAGAAATGTAAACTAAAGTTGAAAATTTTAAGACTATATGGTCATTACAATTAACCAACGACATAAAAAAAAGGGTAACTAGCCAAATAAGATAGTGTCATATTGTCTTAAATGGTTGTTCAATAGAAGAAAATTCTAATATCCTCCCTTTAGGGTCTTAGGATGTGTTGATAGGCATGGACTGGCTGGAGAAACAGAGAGTTGTTATAAAATATCTAGAAAAAATAGTAAGTTGTGTGAATCAAGATGGACAAAACAAGTTAATTAAAGGCATAAGAAAACCAAAAACAATCAAACAAATTTCAGCTTTACAGCTGAAAAGGAGTGCAAAGAAAGGATTTCAGATATATTTGGTGCATGTGGAAACAAATGAACACCAACGAGAAAAAAAAATTGGAGACTTTTCCTATCGTTAAGGAGTTTCAGTATGTGTTTCAAGAGGAAATTTCGGGCTTACCTCCCTACAAAGATATATATTTCTCCATTTATCTAGTACCAGGTGCAACCCCGATGTCTAGAGCTCCTTATATAATGAGTGTACCTGAGATATTGGAATTGAATATGCAATTACAAGAACTATTTGATAAAGGCTATATTAGACACAATGTCTCACCGCGAGGAGCCCCTGTGTTATTTTTCAAGAAAAAAGTTGACACATTTAGAATGTATATCGATTTTCAGAAATTAAACAAGTTAACCATAAAAATAAATACATGTTCTCTCATATTGATGATTTGTTCAATCAAGTGAGGGGGGAAACCATATTTTCGAAAAATTATTTAAGGACTGGGTATCACCAACTGAGAATAAAAGATGAATATATTCATAATACAACTTTTGGACCAGATATGGTCATTATGAATTTGTAGTGTTACAATTTGGTCTTACTAATGCACCAGTAACCTTTATTTGCTTAATTAAAAATGTACTAAATAATTACCTCGATAAATTTGTGCTGGAATTTATAGATGACATTCTAGTATATTCCAATAATGAAGAAGAAAGGAACATTTGAAATTAGTCATGCAAGCTTTAATAGAACATCAGATATATTCTATATTTAGAAAATGTGAGTTTTATAATGAAATAATACAATATTTGGGTCATGTTATTTCAAAGGAGCGATTTTCTGTTGATCATGAGAAGGTTAAGGTTATATTAAATTGGCCCGCACCTAAACATGTGTCAGTTTTCCACTCATTTATCTAAATTGGCCTACCCTATTACTTCTTTACAAAAGAAAGGAACAAGGTTTGAGTGGAAAAGAAAATGTCAAGAAAATTTTGGCAAATTGAAACGCCTACTTATAGTGGCTCCTATTCTAAAAATTGCAAACCCAAATAAAGAAATTATTGTCTACACATATACTTGTTCGAAAGGATTAGGGGGAGTTTTAATTTAAGAAAATTCAGTGGTATATTATGAGTCTAGGAAGATGAAAACACATGAAAAGAATTATGTAGTGTATGATTTAGAGTTGGCTACTATAATACATGCTCTACATATTTGGAGGCACTACCTATTAGGAAAAAAATTTACTTTGGTAACCGATCATATCAGCTTGAAATCATTTTTCAACCAACTAGATATTAATTCTAGATAGGCGAGGTGGTTGAATTTCCTTAGTGAGTTTGAGTTTGATATTAAAAAAATAAAAGGAAAAGGAAATAAAGTAGTGGATGCCTTAAGAATATATGCATGTTCTCTAATGGGGGTTTCCGTTAGCAGTATTAGCACTGATTTTGTGAAGCATCTTAAAAATTCAATACCAAAAGATGTAAAATACCTGGAAATTCAAAAGAAATTGCATCAAACATAAATTATAGGATATGTTGAAGACTCTGAAAAGTTGCTAATCTACAGAAATAGATTGTATGTTCCCAATGTGCCTGCTCTAAAAAAAATGATACTAAATGAATATCACAAGAAACCAAACGCAGTCCATACTAAATATAAAAAATTATAACATCATTAAGAAAATAATTATTTTGGACAAGCATGAAAGAGTAGGTGGCTTAGCTGCTTAACTATCTGGTAGTTAGACCACTTTGTCCAGGGTTTCTCCTTTTGAGTTTTTTGGTCATGCCAATATAACTATCAACATGTATAGTTACATAAATATGTAAGTATAATGTATTCATGAGTTATTAAATATATTTCATTTTCTTTTAGTCTAAATTCTCTCGTAAGCCTAGGTATTAACATTTTTGTAATCTAAGTCCTTAACTAGAAATGTAATAACAAAGTAATTAAATTCATTAACCGGAAATGTAGTAACAAAATAATTACCAAATAATTCATGTATCGAGGTGTCACATCTTTCCCCTCTTGTTTGAAACATCATCCCTGGTGTTTTTTTCATCTTGTCCACCAAATAGGCCAGGGTACGTATGTTGCATTAATTCCAGATCCTACCAAGTGGCCTCTTCTAGGCTAAATTTATTCCACTGCACTTTAACTTAGGTGATAACTCATCTCCGCAACATTGTTTTTCTCTGGTCTAGAATATGAGGGGTTTCTCCCAAAAATTATAGGGCTCGAACTGCATAACACACATAGTACAAATTTTAGCTCCATTAAGTCATTAACTTTAAAACAAACGTACATCATGATATTTATCTTATGTACCTATACATCCTACCAATTTATGATCTGCCTGGAATCATATATATATATATATATATTTCTTAAGGACAGATACATGAAACACATTATGGATGCGTATATAGCTTGGTAAAGCAAGCCTGTATGCTATTGGTCCTATCCTTTCCAGGATTTGGAAAGTTCCATAATATCATGGGGCTATTTTTATACAGCTAACCTACCTGAGAGTAATACCCTTGGGTTTAACCCTTACATATACATGGTCACCCACTTGGAATTCTTTGTGGGTTCTTTTCATGTCTATGTAAACTTTTTGTCCATCTTGTGTGACTTTTAAATTATGTCATACCTTCTTTACTACTTGCTCCATCTCTGTTAAGAAATCAAATCCAAGAATTAATTTCTCCTCTTGACTACTCCAGTTGATACGAGTTCGACATCTTTTTCCATACAACACCTCAAAATGACTCATCTTTATTGACTCGTGATAACTATTTTTATAAGCGAACTCCACCAAATGTAGATATTCTTCCCACTTTGTTTGTTGTTGCATCACATACGTGCAAATGATATCCTCTAACAACTAATTAACTCGTTCAATCTTCCCATTGGTTTGTGGGTGGTACAATGTACTGAATTAGATATGGTACCCAATCTAGTAAATACAACCTTCCAAAATGTAGTTGTAAATATTACATCCCTATCATAGATGATTACCCTTGGTATGTCATGCAATTGAAGTATCTCCTTCATAAATATATCTGCAATTTGAATAGTTTGGGATGTAGACTTAACGAGAATAAGATGAGCCATCTTGATCAGTTTTTCCACCACAGTCATAATCAATTAATTTTTTTTCTTGGACCTTCGCAGGCATGTTATAAATTATAGCGTAATGGTGTCCCATTTCCATTTAGGTATGGGTAGGAGATGAAGTAGTCTGGTTGGGTGTTCATGCTCCACTTTGACTTGTTGACATTCTAGGAACCTAGCTAGATACTCTATGATATCCCTCCTCATGCCTGACCAAAAATAGTTCCTTTTTATTATAGAGAATAATTTTTGATATCCATGATGTGTGATGTATGGGCTTCAATGGACTTCATCCAATAAGAATTGTTTAACTGCCATTTGATTAGGCACATATATTCTCTCTTTGAAATTTAATAAATTATGGTCATTTATATCATAATCAGACTAGTTTCCTATATTTTTCATTCTTTTACCTTACTACCATAGAAAATGATACTTGAGGTATCTAAGGGCAGCTTCCCCAATTTACTTAGAACAATACAGTTCTACCCGAATGTAATGAATTTCATATAAATGGTGAAATTTCCTACTAAACTCATCCGCTACACAATTTTCATTCCCCTTTAGATTATTTATATAAAAATAAATCTCACTTAGGAACACAGTCCACCTAGATTGACGAGAATTTAGTTTGGGTTGCTTAAATAATTTGGTTAAACTACTATGATATGTCATCAACAAAAATGTTTTCCCTAGTAGATAATGTTGCTAGACTTTAAGGGCATGAATGATTGTATTTAGCTCTAGATCATAGGAAGAGTATATTTTTTCATGTTATTTCAACTTAATAGATTCATAAGACACGACCCTCCCTTATTCCATTAAAACTTCTCCAATTCCCTCCTGGAAAGCATCTATACACATAGTAGATTCTTTATATGAGTCTACAATTTTTAGCACAGGGGCAGTTGTTAACATATATTTCAGTTTTTCAAAACTGGGTTGAAATTCTTCCATCCACCTAAACACTCTTCCATTCTTTTGTAAACAGGTAATAGGGTAGGCTATCTTAAAAAATCCCTTAATAAAGTGATGGTAATATCCCTCCAAGACCATAAAAGATCTAATATCAGCAACGTTTTTTGGAATAGACCAATTCATAATGGTTCTAAAATTTTCAGGGTCCAATGATAAACCCTAAGGGGAAATAAGATGCCCCAATTATTGAATTTGTTCTTTAAAAAAAATACATTTACTAAATTTAGCGTAGAGTTGATTATCTGTGAGTGTTTGTAATATTATCCAAAGATGTTGCTTATGTTCCTTTAGGTTTCTTGAATAAATTAGAATATCATCTATAAATATTAAGACTAACTTATACAAATAAGGATGAAAAATACCATTCATCAATCTCATAAATGTGGTTGGAGCATTACTAAGACCAAAAGGTAAGACATAAAATTCATAACGACCATAGCAGGTTCGAAATGTTTTCTTATGGATATCTTAATGCTTTATCCTGATCAGTTCATAGCTTGATCATAATTCAATTTAGAAAACATGGCAGCGCCCTTCACCTAATCAAACAGATCATCAATTCTTGGTAACGGGTACTTTTTTTCAACAATCAATTTGTTTAGTTGTCGATAGTCAATTCATGAATGGAAAGTATCGTCTTCCTTTTCTACAAATAACACTAGGACTCCCCAGGGTGACACACTTGGCTGGATATACCATTTTTTGAGTAAGTCTTGCAGCTTTAGCTTCATTTCTGTTAACTCAAGAATACTCATGCAGTAAGGTGTTTTGTATACCGGGGCTGCTATCGGGACTAGATTTATGGTAAAATATATATTTATCTTGGGCGGTAATCCTGATATTTATTCAAGAAATACATCTAAAAATTCTTGTACTACTCGTATGTCTTCTAGATATATTATTTTATATTTAGAATTAGTATATCCAACTTGCACCACATAAATTTGGAAGCCTTTTCGCATACATTTTTTTAATTGGTTAGTTGTGATGGGTCACAACTTGACACCTCTTTGTATGCCTTACATGATCTCTCTATTTACCTAATCACTAAGGAAGCTAATAGTATTTTCCTTACAATTTACTAGGGACCAATGCTTCTCTAGCTAGTCCATACCAATTAGTGCATCATAAGATCCCAGGGGTATTACGTTTAAGGTTACATTAATTTTCTTTCCTTCTAATTCCATAATACAATTGTCTATTTTGGAAACTAGTCTTCGCTTTGCCCTAGTGGCCAATTGCACTAACCAGGGATTTTTAAATTTAATAATTTGTAAATGACATAAATAAACTACCTTAGGATTAATGTAACTCAAACCGACATAGGTATCTATCAAAATAGAGACAGAGTGATTATATACTTTACCTTAAAACTCCACCATCATCGATTGATACTCATCTTGGTGATCCTCCCAAGCAGCTTTGAATCACGAAATATTCTTTTCTACTTCCCTAACTATAGAATCTTCTTGGAGATTAGAATTTTCTTCCCCTCTAGTATAGTGAGGGCAGTTTTTATAATAATGGCGCTCCCCATATCCTCAACATTGCAGAGGAGGCTTTGATGGCAGATTTAAGTCTGAATTTCTTAATGGTTCCATCTGTCTATTCTCATTCAAAATTTAATTCTTCTGTTGACTCTTTCCAGGTGGTCCATTTAGTTTTTTTCTATGTATCCCCCTATTTCCAACAATTTTGGAATTCATAGAATTTTGAAATTTTTTCTATCCTTTCTTATTTGGATACCCTTTGTTGGATTCCCCTTTTTGCTTCATCTTTTGGTAGTATATTCGAGCCTTTTGCATGGCCTCACCCATGGTCTTCGGTTTTCAAATTCCATCTTATCCTTCATGAACGCTAGTAAACAACTGGTACAACGTTTTACTTTGGCCTTCTCCTCCCATATATAAGGAACATATCTTAGTAGAGAAGTAAATATCAAGATAAATTTGTCCATTATCTATTGTCCCAAACTCAAATCATGGAACCATTTTTATTTTTCATCATAAAAACGTTTTCTTAAATATTTATCTTTAAAATGTTTTTGAAAGTTGTCCCACGTCACTTCTTATTCATCAATTCCTCGTATTGTTTTAATTTCTTCCCACCATCAAGTAGCCTTTCCTTGCAGCCGATAAATTGATAATTTTTCCTTAATATTATCATCATAACTGTATATCTAAAAATATTTATTCGTGTTAATTAACCATGCTTCAACTACTTCTTCCTTTTCTCCATCGAATGTTGGAGGTTCGATTTTTTTAAACTCCCCTTGGAGCTCCATTTTTTATTTTTGTTTACTCTCCCCCCCGCCCCTTGAAGAATTTTCAATTTTTTCTTTATTTTCAATTCAACCACCCTCAACCTGTAGATTCCCCTCCCCTCCCACCCCCCCTCCACCTGATGTTGCATCCCAACCTTGTTTTCATTCTCTGGAATGTGATTTGGATGCCTTTTATTTTTCCTATCTGACAGACTCTTCATAATTCTTTCATGTTCTAACCTCAACCTTTCATTGCCAACTCTCATATTTGTAATTTTTTCTCACAACTATTGGACTGTATCCATTAGAATTGTGTTTGTATTAGGAGTATTTTCTCCCACTTGGACCCACATTTCTGGTGGGGCTTCCATGTGAGGCCCGAGCCCAACTCCTCTTATTGACTACCTCGGTGGAGTGATTATTGATCCTCTTCTCATGCTATTCTACTAATTCTTTGTGTAACAATGACACTTTTTTTAATTCTCAATCGCCCAATTAAGCCTCATCTTTGTAACCTGAGATCTTATACCAACTATAACACCCTTAAATGCACAGGTTAATGAAAACCCAAACTTTTTAAAGAAAAAATATTAATTATAACTTTGGTAATAGAGAATTTCCATACCCATATGTCTCTGCAAGAATTATAATAAACTTAGAATTGTAACTCGTTAACCATACAACTATGTTCACACGATCAAGGTTAAAATATCACTCTAAACCAATCCTTCTCTATTTTATTTTAGAACCAAGTGATGGTTCATTGTCCCGCTAAAGCACTCACCATACATATATTAAAGGTTAACATACTATGTTTAACCTTATTTTCATCATTGTTGCTACACTAGCCTCTAACTTTAACACTTTGAATTGACTAGTTCATAACATTATGCTAAGTGGTAAGATCCATTCAAATTTTCTCGAATTTTGTCTAGGCTTCCCAAGTAATGGACACCTGGAACTCTCCGCGCTGTATATTTTGTAAATGATTTGATGACTCTTATGAAGGGAAAGTTGGTTAGGGTATTACCTCCTCCCAAAAACTTGTTTTAGTTTTCATTTTTTCATCCTGTCGATGGGTGGTGCTACTCTGCAACACGCTTTGTTTGTCATCCTTCAAGAACTCGAAAGTCCTGCGTTTGAAGCCTTGTGCTTAGGTGTGATTCTAAGGTAATGTTCAAGGTCTATTTTTATGACGTGAATGGATAATTCTCACTTATATATGTCTTTGTTTTTTTTTTCTTACTGTTGATAAATAACTTCTCATTTATACCAGTCTCTGAATTGATTTTTCATATTGTTGATAGTTTTTTTGTGAACATTGTTGGGTAGATATGAAGTTTGGTCATTGTATTCTACAAGTGGTTAATGGTTACCATAACGCTTGTATATTTTCTTTCACCCTTGTTTATAAGTGGAAATTAGAGGGTACTCATGTTCATCGACAGGTTTTGGCTGGGTCGAATGCCGCTTCATTATTTTGCAGATAAACTAACCCCATGGCCATAGAATTCAAATTTTAATTTGTATAGGTTTTCCTGATTCATATGGATACGTTTAATAAGAGTTATCTATTGGATTTTAGATTGTCTACAGGTATGGTTGTCCCACTACTCTAGCGCTCAATCAATTTCAATGTGGTTCCTTTGGCAGGAAGAATTTGGACTATTGGCTCCTTCCTACTAGGTACTCACAAGAAATCGTTAGGGTTCGAGATGGTTACTTAAAAAAAAATCTTTCTCAGGCTCAAAAGTCACTTCCGTGTTACAGTTTTATTACATTCTTCAATATTTTTATGCTTTAATGGTTTAATAACCTGTAGGCTCCCATGGACCTCCTGAGTAAGGAACTATCGATTAATTCAACTCGTAATTATTTTTATTTATGAAATGTGGAAGTTGGTTGGGGTTTTTATAACCCACTTTATAAGTCATACTGATAATTGGATGTATAATTTATGTATAAGTATAACCCATTCCTTGGATAGCTTTATTTTTTTGAAGGTCGAGTTTGGTCATTACTCCTGTTGTTTAGATATCTCGTAACAAATTTTGTTTCTATATTGAATTTTGTGCAAGAGAAAAGATTTTCTGGCTCCACTACAGATGTTATCATTACACTTGTATTATTTAAAATAATGATATACAATTATATAATTTTTTTACAAATTATGTTTCTCAGTAGTTACATCATTTTATTCTAAATTATGTTTCTCAACAACTATAGCATTGATTGGCTTTCATTTATTCTATTCAAAAATATGTTTTGCATTCTCGAAATATTCTAGTCTTTTGTTGTATTGTAATTTAGTTGTATATTTCAGTGTGTTCGAATTGTGGTTCACTTGTACTAAAATTAATATTTAATTGCCTCTGATTATTCTAGTTATTATTCTTTCCTTCACATTCCTATTCATAAGTTATTTTTAGTTTTATTGTTACCCTATGAATAACCCTTGAATGTTTCTCGAGGTTCCTCTAACTTTAATAGCTTTTTCCGACAATTAAATTAATTAGAGGACCGAGTTTACCTTTCTTTACATTTGTATTGAACTCAATAGTTTAAATTTTCATGTCTCTATGATATGGAACCGTCCAACGTTAGGGTCACTTCTGGAGGTGAGATTAATTGGTATTGATAGAGTCTAGTTTTCTCTTCCATGATCCTACAATTTGACCTTTGTTGTTTTCCTCAGAAGTTTAACTGTACTAAAATACATTCTATATTTTATGACTATTGAATTATTTATTCCTTGTTCTATAAAAAATATTCCCCCCTATTATATTCTATCATGAAACTTAAGAGTCACCAGAGATATTTCAAGCACAATCATACATCTATGAAAACACAGAAATAACTATTTCATCCTACAAAAAGGAGGTACTTATATGCTTGATATATCGCCCAGAAAAACTTAGTTGGAAGAGCACCCTCCACCCTTTCAATGAGATTGACAAGCACATCCCAGTCTCCCCCCAAGCTTCTAGATACCTGAGTAGTTCCCAATTTTTGTAAAGTTGCAAAGCTCAAGACCCCTTTCCAGTCCTGTCCAAGTTTTCTATATGGGGTATTCCACATTGTCCAATTGAACTTAGGAATTTTCCTCCACCTGCATCATAAAACTGCCCTCTCTTGGTTAGATATTATATCTGCCATTTCTTCAAAGAATTTTTGAAAGAGTAAAAATAACCCCCTTCCTCTCTAGTGAGATCAATTTATCTCACAGGGGAGGAACCAAGAAACATAAATTCTTAATTGTCTCGTAGTTAGTCCACTTCGTCCAAGGTTTCTCTTTTTGAGTTTTCTAGTCATGTCAATATAACTATCAACATGTACAGTTACATACATATGTAATTAGAATGTATTCATATTTAATTAAATAAATTTCTTTTTCTTTTAGTCGCAATAGTCTTCTCTCATAAGCCCAGGTATTAACAATCTAGTAATCTAAGTTCTTAACCATAAATGTAGTAAAAAAGTAATTAAATTCAGTAACTAGAAATGTAATAACAAAATAATTACCAAATATTTCATGTATCAAGGTGTGACAAATCAATATGAAAATCATGATTTGATGCGACCTCCATAAAACAAAGACTTGGTAAATTTCTCATTAATTTGGTAACATTTTTACCCACAAAATATGGTAAAAAATCAATTGTGCTAGAAACTTGCCAAATAATTTAATGAAAGCTCCAACTATAAATAACAATAGAAAAATGAAAATCAATCCACATAATCCTCTAATTATTGATATTTGGAAACTTCATCAAGTAAAAGCATAAATTACTTAGAAAACCATTCTATTTCACTACAAGGAAAACACTTTGCACTCGATATTTTTCTGGAGATTCAAAAAAAAATCTCTTAGAATGAAGTTCTTAGGAGATATTTTAACAAATATTCCCTATAACTAAAATATTTTGGTTAATAAAAAGCTTTAAATGAGGTTTGAATGCTCATATTAGTAACATCAATTGGTGCATGTTGAGTTAACACATGCCAATGTTTACATAAAGCTAAATACATTTATGATCATATCATTATGATGCACCAATCCCGTCCTTTTTGTTATATGACGCACAATATGTAAAAATTCATTAAATTATGTTTTACAGAACATATAATTTGTACAAAACTACAGTTTATTTTCAGTTTAAAATAGAGGGTATCATAAACTTAAATAATTGATTAATGTGTATTGAACATTTTATTTTACATACTAGAATGTGCAGTGGATAGAATTTTGAACATTTGAGGTGATATATTGGTGTTATTATTTTTTACTAAAGACTAGTGTGTATATTATATTTAAATTATCGGTGTGTATTATAATTATGTGCATTGTAATACTTTGAAATGATAAATATCATTATACATTATGTCTGGACCACTCTTTTTACTTCTCCTTACCAGTCAACACATATAGACATTGGAGATGAAAGAATGCAGTGGTAGTCATGTTCCTCACAAGCTCTAAGTGCTTTGTAGCAGTTTTATTCTTAGTAGTTATCTTAGTATGTTTTAGATTCAATTCATTCTACCAAGTTCATTATTTGGAGCCTACATTCCTCACTTGGTAAAAGTGTCAATATGAAGTGTGATCTGAAGCATAATAATGTTTTATATTATTTATAAGTGATGTCTTTCAAAGGGAAAACAAAGTCCTTCAATTTTCCATAAATAAACATGGTAGTTTCTATTTACAACTAGGGTTAATATTTTTAAAATATATCATGAAGAGTTTCTAGAGGCATCACCCAATTACAATGTTGTTCAGAATATTTTAGTAAAGGATTCAAAACATGGGTACTTTTTTTCGCACTCCAACAATGACCTAACAAAGGAATAACCTAACATCACCTATTAGGTGATCATTATGAACCATTATGGATGGATTTTGAATGCCTATAACTCCAAAGACTTGACATCTATGTTCTTATTTTGGACAACCACTACTCAAACATTGTTATCAAGTTTGATGAAATTATGACAAAGGTCAATAAACAATCTCGTAAAGAATTTGAATAAGAAAATGTATAAATAACTTGAATGTTGAAATTCAACAAGAAAATTTCAGCACCCACACCTAGTTGCATTAAGCACCCAAACTAGGGTGGGACCCACAGTTCTATTTTGGGTGCATGTCTATTTTAGTTATCCCTTAATTAAGATGGACAATAAATTGTAATCTATTCTCAATGATGACTTGAAATAGTTAACTGAGAGTGATAAACTCAGTTAGCTAGTGGATTTTGAGTTAGAGGTAGTTGGTGAGGCATGCAAAGTAATTCTAGTTGTAATAGAGTTCGAAGTGTAGTGGTGCATTAGTTAATGCAGGTTGTAATCAGTTTAACTCAGTTAAGTGATTTAAACTCAGTTGTGCTAGTTGTAACTAAAGATACACTACTGAGAGATCAAGTGAATTAAATATTAATTAATTCACAATCAGTGATATCACATGAAATTGAGGATTTAGTACTATTAGCTGCATGCATGTCAGATCCAGTGGAGACCCCGTTGAGTTCTAGGTGAAAGGGAAGTTAACTATCAGTTGTAGGATTATTGGGTTGCAGACATGTAAGCAAAAATCCATTGGAGTGCCCATGATACTTGCACATTCAAGGAAGGCAAGAATTCCTCTCTCTTAGTGATTGCATTCATCAGGGATTATGCAAGCAAGGTAGGCTGTCTAGAGGCTGAGAATTGGCTATGTGTTGGTCATTTTTGTTCATGACAATGTGAGACAATTAGTTGAGTACTGGAGGGCTCTTCTGAGAAGATTTTTGTGTGTAATTGTTTCATGATCCATGTTGAATATACAATAGAAGATAGTCAGGTTTTTAGCTGTAATATTTCCCTGGGAAATTATCTCTGTTGTGTGTTATTTGATTCTTCTTTACTTCATGTGATTGGCGATTGTGTCTTTAATTTCGAAAAATATTTGTAGAAGCGATTTAGTATTTAACTTTAGTACATTGTTATATCGGGTGAATCCAAGATATACATGCATGTTGTATAATTTATACATGGTATCAGAGCACAAGAAATTGCAAAAGTGAAGCAGCAGCTGAGTTTGTGACTAGATAGAATTCAAATTTGCAAAAATTCTTTCTTGTTGCTATAGCTGATTCAAGATTGAAATGGCTTTCAATGGCTTGAGGTTGGAGTATGCACTCGAGGGAAACTCAAACTATATTGATTGGAAGGAAAAGATGGAGGTATTACTCGAAGACAATGGCTTGAAGTAATTCATTGACAATGATGTTCCTAAACCCAATGTGGCATACATTGCAAATATTGATGCATGGAAAAAGAAAGTGGCAAAGGCAAGGAGGATCCTGTTGGAGGGAGTACAAGACCACATTGTCTCAAGCCTCCATGGGAAAGCCACAACATATGCAATGTGGAAGGATTTGAAAGATCTATTCCAAAGCATTAGCGACCATAGGAAATTGGCACTTAAAGATAAACTCAAGAAGATCAAGATGGAAAAGGGTGACACCATTCCAAAATATCTAACAAAGTTTTTCCAGTGTCAGGATGAACTAGGGAGCATTGGAAAAACAGTCACTGATGATGATTTGGTTAGTTTGTCTCTCCTAGGACTTCCCAAGAGTTGGCACAATTATCAAGACTCTGTCAATGGAAGGGAAATTTTTCCAGGTTAGGAACGACTGTGGTCAGATTTGGTGCAGGAGGAGTTCAGGCAAAACACTAGAGATGGATCTTTATCTAAGAATGAAGATGAATAGGATTTTTTTTTGGCTGCCAAGGAGAGGAAGGGGAAGGGGAAGAAATTCCATTCTAAATCCGTTTCCAAGAATCGAAAGAAGCAAGACATGTCCAAGGTGGAGTGTTTTCACTGTCACGAGCATGGGAATTTTGCTACTAACTTTCCACAAAAGAAGAATAACAAGAAGCCTGGAGGATCTATAGCTGGTGAGGCCCTTGCCTCACAATTTTAGCTTGAATTCTCATTGATCGCATGCATGGTGTCCAGTGCATTAAGATCTGTGTGGTATTTGGATAGTGGCGCTTTTTTTCACATGACGGTAGATAAGGAACCTTTCAGTGACTTGGAGGAGGAGGATCTCCAGATGCATATTGAAATGGGCGATGATGGGCGATACAATGCTACCAGGATTGGTACCATTACCTTTAAGAGGTAGTTAGGTAAACCCTTTCAATTAAAATATGTAAGGCATGTACCAGGTTTGAAGAAAAATTTAGTCTTAGTCACAATATTGGAGGATAGAGGCTATGACGTTGCTTTAGTGAAGGAAAATATTTCCTACAACATAAAACAACAGGACAAGCAAGAGAATAGGGATTCTAGTTAATAAGCTCTACAAGTTGGAGGTAGATGGCTGCACAAAAATGATAGGGAAGGCAAATCAAGTGGTGAGCCGGGATGAGGGCGAATTATGGCACAGGATATTGGGCCATCTTCACCATGGAGCCTTGAAAGTCATGCAGCAGATTTCTACTGGTCTTCCCAAGGGTACACTTATGCAGTCATACACATGCAAGGGATGTACTATGGGAAAATATGTAAAGGACACCTTTCATGAGAAGGAAAACTGAGCTTCGGGGATCCTTGAGAGAGTTCACACAGACATGTATGGTCCTTTCTTTGTTGATTCGACAAAAAAACATAAGTACCATATAATCTTTGTTGATGAATTTTCTCTTAATTGTGGATCTTCTTCATGCAGAAGAAATATCAGACATTCTCTAAGTTCTGTGAGTTTAAGGCACTGGGGGAGAAAGAGTCGAGGAAGTAAGTGAAGGCTCTTAGGAGTGATAATGGTGGAGAATTCATCTCTAACAAATTCAATAAATTTCGTAGCAAATAAGGAATTATAAGAGAACTCATAGCACCTCATAACCCACAACAGAATGGGGTCGTGGAGAGGAAGAATAGAAATATTGTGGTTGCAGCACGAGCGTTGTTGTATGATCAAGGCCTGATTGATACTTGATGTAGAAATTTGCTGAATAATGATTAATTATCCACCGAGATTATCCTAATCACATATCAATTCGAATTCATATGCAACACATAATCTCTTCCACTCAGATCATCACACATGCGGAAATAAAATAAGCGATAGCACATCAAATCATCATACACATTAACAAAGTATGTATGGGGAAAGATTATAGCTGAAAACCCCGCAGCTATTGTGTATATTATAATGGAGAATACATGTAACAATCTCAGTACAATGCTCCTCACAAGTACTCAGTACTATCTCATGAAGTTACACACAAACTAGCTTGGTTTTGAACAAGTCACTGGTTCAAAACACATCCACTAATTGCCTTGCCTCTATTGCGCAATCATGACCTATCTAAATAGAGATCCAAGGTTAGAATCTCCTTGGCTTGACAGCGCAATCATCATGGGCAATTCCTCCAAGTGTGGTGCAAATCTCATGCACAACTGATGTCCCAACTGATAGCTAACTGAACCCTTTCATCTACCTCTTTCACTGGTCTCCACTGAACTGTCCATGCACTGTAGTGAAATGATGTGTTCTTCAGTTGAATAATGAGTTACTAATTAATGAATTAAATAATATTTAATTCACTCCACTCATTACTAGTTGACTAGCTAGTTAAACTAATCTCAACTAGTTCAACTAAGTTAAACCGAACACAACTCCACCAACTGTCTCATCAACTCCACCAAACTTCTGCCACTGAAGTCCTAACTAAAGTCAACCATGCATGAGCTTACCAAACCCTTAGGAATAGCATAATTCCTCTGTCAGATGCATGAGCCACTTCTGTAGCTCGAATTGAAGTGCTCCAAGAGAGTAAACTGAAGTTTAGAGTCCAAATATTATTAAGGGTAAATAATATTTGACTTCCCTATTTTTAGGATAGGCAGTCTAAAAATAGACTTCGACCTATAGGTCCAAAAATAGAGGTCCATCTATTTTTACCAACATGAGCAATACTCCAAGAATAACATACTGCAACCCCTGGACCATGCTCCATATGTCTAAAAATAGACTTTGCGCCAGAATTTGCCTGCGGGCCCACTTAGTGAAGGCGACTTCATTTCACTAAGCTCCATCATCTTGCTGCATTTTCAACACTCCCTCTCGGCAAGATATGGATTATCTGCAACCCCTATCCTGCCTCTGTGGAATTCGAACTTGCTCCTGGTGAGCGCCTTCGTCAGGATGTCGGCATCCTGATCCTCCGTGGGAACATATGAAAGCATCATGATTCTCCGCTAAACACAATCTCTGATATGATGGTACCTGATGTCGATGTGTTTGGATCTATCATGAAATACTGGATTAGCCGAGAGTTTAATGCAACTCTGGTTATCACAGTAGATCACTGTAGGCTCCAAATGCAACCTGAACAATCCAACGAGGATCTTCCTCATCCAAATAGCCTCGCATGCAGCCAAGCTAGCTGCCATGTACTCGACCTCTGTTGAACTGAGTGCCACGGATCTCTGCTTCCTGCTGTACCAGGAAACTACTGTCGACCCAATGCTGAAAACTCCTCCAGATGTGCTCTTCCGGTCCGTTGGGCTCCCTGCCCAATCTGCATCAGTGAAGCCAGAAAGCTTCGCTCCATCCTCTTGTCTGTACCATAGACCATATCCCGATGTGCCTCTAATATAGCGCAATACATGCTTGCCTGCCTTCCAAAAGAGCTTGGTAGGCTTAAACATAGCTTGCGAAAGCTGGTTAACTGCATAGCATATATCAGGTCGTGTATTGACCAGATACATAAGCGACCCCACCAACTGTCGATAGACAGTGGCATCCACTACCTCCGCTGAAGTAGCATCCTCCTTCCTCCAACCACCAGGAAGAGGAGTGTCAACAGGCTTGCAGCCTTGCATGTTGAACCTCTCCGGAATCTCCCGGGCATACTTGCCCTGAGAAACAAACAGTCCTCCGCTGCGCTGCCAAATCTCCAATCCCAGGAAATAATGAAGGATGCCCAAGTCCTTCATCTCAAACTCTCGTGAAAGATCCTCCTTGCATGAAAGTATCAACTGCTCATCGCCAGTCAAAATTAGATCATCTACATACAGTACGATGATCAACAGCTTCCCCTCCACCACAATCTGGTACAGGTTTGGATCTGCCTCACTCTTGGAGAATCCAAGCCCGGTGAAGTAGCTGTCTATCCGAGTGTACGAAGCACGAGGTGCTTGCTTCAGCCCGTACAGTGCTCTTTTGAGTCGACACACATGCGACTCACTGCTGAAGATCTCAAAACCTTCAGGCTACTCTATGTACACCTCCTCCTCAATAACTCCATTGAGGAACGCAGTCTTCACATCCATACGATGGATGTGCCACCATACGCGGCGAAGAGAGCGAGGATCATCCGTATGGAAGAGTACCTTGCGACAGCTGCAGGTCTCCTCATAATCGATCCCCTCGTCTGTGAAAAGCCACGGAAGACAAATCTCGCCTTGTACTTCTCCACACTCCCGCCAGCCACCTGCTTCACTTTGTAGATCCATCGCGAACCCACCACTGATTTCCCCACCGGTCTTGGGACAATCTCCCATGCACTGTTCCTGACGATCGAATCATATTATTCAATCATGGCATCAACCCATGCGGGTTCCTCCACAGCTTCCTCAAAAGATGATGGCTCCGTCACAACACATTGACTCACAAGAGCCATGTATCCAGTGTACCGATCCGGTGACTGTCTCTGTCTGCGTTGTGTTGTAGGTGGTCCTACAACCTTCTCTGCATCCCGAGCCAGTCGCTCAGCTTCTGTAGTGCGCATGCGCCCTCTGATGGTTGGCGCTGCATGGGTGGTTTCTTCCACCTCCTGAACCTCCTCTTGTGGCTGATCCAAATCCGGAAGCTCCTCCTTAGGAACTAACAGCTCCTCATCTACATGCAAGTGTAGCTCCCTCTCAAGCGAACACTGCATGGCTTTCTCCTCCTGAAATTTTATATCCCGTCGCACAACAGTCTTGCGACTGTCTGACACATACACCCGATAGTTGTGAGGTGTATCAGTGTACCCCACAAATATTCCAACCTCTACGGTCGGATCCAGCTTCCTTCTCGCATCCTTCGTCACATGCATGTAGACAGGAGAACCAAAAATCCGCAAATGGGAAATATCAGGCCTCTTGCTAGAATAAGCCTCCTCTGGTGTACTCATGCCAAGAACCTTGTGAGGACAACGGTTCTGCACATACACTGCTGTATTGCATGCCTCAGCCCACAAGTGAAGGGGTAGGCCCTGATCATGCAACATCGCCCGTGCAGCACCCACGATCGTTCTGTTCTTCCGCTCAGCCACCCCGTTCTTCTGTGGGTTATGGGGTGCGATGAGCTCTCTCCGAATCCCTTCTGCGCTGCAGAACTCCTTGAATTCAGCCGAGATGAATTCACCACCGTTATCACTCCTTACAGCAATCACCTTCTTCCCCAACTCCTTCTCGACCAGTGCTTTAAACTCACAGAACTTAGCGAATGTATCGCTCTTCTTCTGCATGAAGAAGATCCAGCACTTTCGAGAGAAATCATCAACAAATATCACGTAGTACTTGTGCTTTGCTGTCGAAGCTACTGAGAAAGGACCACACACGTCTGTGTGAACTCTCTCAAGGATCGTCGTGGCGCGACTATCCTTCTCGTGAAAGGTGGCTTTCACATACTTCCCCAAGGTACACCCCTTGCACTGATCTGACTGTGAAAGAGTGCCCTTAGGAAGCCCAGTAGAAATCTGCTGCAAGATCTTCAAAGCTCCATGGTGAAGGTGGCCCAATCTCCTGTGCCACAGTTCGCCCTCATCATCCCGACTCACCACTTCTCCCACCTTGCATGCCATTGTTGCGCAGCCATCTACTTGCAATTGATAGAGGTTCTTGGTTCGAACTCCTATCTTCTGGGTCTCACCAGTAGTCTTACTGCGTAGGAAGGCTTTTCCTTCGCTGAAGACCACATCATACCCCTTATCTTCCAACATCGCCACAGAGATCAAGTTCTTCTTCCATTCAGGTACATGCATGACATCCTTCAACACGAAGGGTTTACCAGACTCCCTCTGAAAGGATATGGTACCGATACCAGTCGCACTGTATCTACCATCATTGCCCATCTCGATGTGCACACCCAGATCTTTGTCCTCCAGATCTGAGAACAAATCCCGATCTCCTGTCATATGAAATGACGCACCGCTGTCCAAGAACCACACCGATCCCATCACACTTGAAACCAAGCATGCGATCAGTGAAAAGTCAAGCTCGAACTGTGAAGCCAAAGCTTCTCCATCTGTAGATCTTCCCGCTTGCTTGTTCTTCTTCTTCTTTAGACAATTGGTAGCATAATGTCCGTGATCATGGCAGTGAAAACACTTCACTTTCGCCATATCCTGCTTCTTGCCCTTTGCACCAGAATGAGAGGTTTTCTTACCCTTCCCCTTCTTTGCTTTGGCAACCAAAGCGCAGTTTTCTTCATCGGCTCCCTTTGATGAAGATCCATCTCGAGTAGTCCTCCTTATCTCCTCCTGCATGAGATCCGCCCAAAGGCGCTCCCATCCCGGCAGCTTCTCCCGACCATTGACACTATCTTGATATGAGTGCCAAGCCTTCGGAAGACCAAGGAGAGCCAGGTCGACCATGTCCTCATCTTCGACGGTCACCCCCACACTTCCCAGCTCATCTCTGCATTGAGTCAACTTCGTGAGGTATTTGGCGATACTGTCACCTTTCTCCATCTTGATGTTCCTGAGCTTATCTTTGAGCGCCAGCTTCCTTTGGTCGCTCTTACTATGGAATAGATCCGTCAAAGCTTTCCACATTAAATATGGAGAAGCCTTTCCATGCAGGCTGGATACAATATGATCCTTGACGCCCTCCAACAGGATCCTTCGACACTTCGCCATCTTCTTTTGCCATACTTCGACTTCAGCAGGATTAGTGGGCTTTTGGACATCCGTATCTACGAACTCCTTCAGACCATTATCTTCTAATACTGCCTCCATGCGATCCTTCCATGCAACATAATTCGAACTGCCTTCAAGAGCATATTCGAGTCGCAAATCGTTGAAAGACATTTTCAACACCGACACCAAGAAAACAAAACTGCTGCAAAATTCGAATTCCACCTCAAAGCTCAACCGCTCTAGATCTGTGAGAACAAATTATTTCTAGCACAGAGATTGACTGCAAGGGGCGTTTATTGGATATATCACCTTTCAAAGAAAGGATGGATCCAGAGGCTACCTGGCCCGCATGCAGACTCTGTCTACCGAAATAAGTTTGTAATCACTGTGATGATCAATCTCTGCTTCAATAGCTCTGATACCATGTAGAAATTTGCTGAATAATGATTAATTATCCACCGAGATTATCCTGATCACATATCGATTAGAATTCATATGAAACACATAATCTCTTCCACTCAGATCATCACACATGCGGAAATAAAACAAGCGATAGCACATCAAATCATCATACACATTAACACAGTATGTATGGCGAAAGCTTATAGCTGAAAACCCCACAGCTATTTTGTATATTATAATGGAGAATACATGTAACAATCTCAGTACAATACTCCTCACAAGTACTCAGTACTATCTCATGAAGTTACACACAAACTAGCTTGGTTTTGAACAAGTCACTGGTTCAAAACACATCCACTAATTGCCTTGCCTCTATTGCGCAATCATGGCCTGTCTAAATAAAGATCCAAGGTTCGAATCTCCTTGGCTTGACAGCGCAATCATCATGGGCAATTCCTCCAAGTGTGGTGCAAATCTCGTGGACAACTGATGTCCCAACTGATAGCTAACTCAACCCTTTCATCTACCTCTTTCACTGGTCTCCACTAAACTGTCCATGCACTGTAATGAAATGATGTGTTCTTGAGTTGAATAATGAGTTACTAATTAATGAATTAAATAATATTTAATTCACTCCACTCATTACTAGTTGATTAGCTAGTTAAACTAATCTCAACTAGTTCAACTAAGTTAAACCGAACACAACTCCACCAACTGTCTCATCAACTCCACCAAACATCTGCCACTGAAGTCCTAACTGAAGTCAACCATGCATGAGCTCACCAAACCCCTAGGAATAGCGTAATTCCTCTGTCAGATGCATGAGCCACTTCCAAGGCTCGAACTGAAGTGCTCCAAGAGAGTAAGCTGAAGTTTAGAGTCCAAATATTATTAAGGGTAAATAATATTTGACTTCCCTATTTTAAGGAGAGGCAGTCTAAAAATAGACTTCGACCTATAGGTCCAAAAAATAGAGGTCCATCTATTTTTACCAACATGACCAATACTCCAAGAATAACATACTGCGATCCCCGGACCATGCTCCATATGTCTAAAAATAGACATTGTCTAAAAATAGACTTTGCGCCAGAATTTTCTTGCGAGCCTACTTAGTGAAGGCAACTTCATTTCACTAAGCTCCATCGTCTTGCTGCATTTTCAACACTTGATGCTGGAGAGAATGTAGGCCCCTACTTCATAGCACAGATAGAGACAGTCTTCTCACCGATTTATAGGATACAAGGCTCTTATGAGAAAATGTATTGTGGCTGAACCATCTTCCTTTTAGAAAGCAGTACAACAACCAACTTGGTTTGATGCAATGGTGGAGGAGTATGACTCCATTGTCAAGAACTGTTCATGGGAGATAGTCCCAGGACTGGTCAATAAATCAGTGGTTGGATTGAGCTGGATCTACAAGGTAAAGCAAGTTTTTTATGGGAGTGTGGAGAAATACAAGGCCAAATTTGTGGCCCAGGGTTTCTCACAGATCGAGGGGATAGATAATGATGAGACTTTTGCACCTGTTGCAAGATACTCTTCCATAAGATCCATCCTTGAACTCTCAGCATAGATGGGATGGCACATTCATCAGATGGATGTGAAAATTGTGTTTCTCGATGGGATCATTGAGGAAGAGGTGTACATAGAGCAACCTGAAGGTTTCGAGATATTAAACAGGGAATCACATGTGTGCCGACTCAAAATAGCACTGTATGGGCTGAAGCACGCACCCTGTGCTTGGTACACTCTGATAGACAGCTATTTCACCAGACTGGGCTTCACCAAAAGTGAAGTAGATGCAAACCTATGCCAGATTGTGGTTGAGGGTAAGCTATTGATCATTGCTCTTTATGTTGATGATCTAATTTTGAATCGTGATCAGCAGCTGATACACTCATGCAAGGAGGATCTTGCACGGGAGTTCGAAATGAAGGACATGGGACTCCTTCATTATTTCCAAAGATTGGAAATATGGCAGTGAAATGGTGAAATTTTTTAGGTGAAATTTTTTAGTCTCAAGGCAAGTATGAAAAGGAGATACTTGGTAAGTTTAACATGGAGAGCTGCAAACCCATGGATACTTCTCTTCTAGGAAATTGGAGGAAAGAGGATGCTACTTCTGGGGAGGTAGTGGATGCTACTGTCTACATGTAGTTAGAGGGTTCACTAATGTATTTGGTGAACATGAGACCAAACATTTGCTATGCAGTTAACCATCTGAGTTAAGCTATGGTTAAGCCTACCAAGCTCTTTTGGAAATCAGAGAAGCATGTCCTAAGATACCTGAGGGGCACATCAGAGTATGGTCTATGGTACAGATGAGCAGAGGGAGTGAAGCTTCAAGGCTTCAAGGATGTAGATTGGGGGGTAGTCCATCAGACAGAAATAGCACATCAAGAGGGATATTTAGCATAGGATTAACAACATTTTCCTGTTACAACATGAAACAACAATTTGTGGCACTCAGTTCAGCGGAATCAGAATACATGGTAGCAAGCCAAGCTGCATGTGAGGCTATCTGGATGGGAAAGATCTTGGTTGGTTTGTTTGGTTCTCATATGGATCCAACATTGATTCATTGTGATAATCAGAGTTGCATTAAACTCTCGACTAATCTTGTGTTTCATGATAGGTCCAATCATATAGATATCTGGTACCATCATCTCAGAGATTGTGTGTAGACAAGGATAATGTTGCTTCAGTACATTCCCATGGAAGATCAGGATGCAGATATTCTGATGAAGGCGCTCACCAGGAGAAAATTCAAATACCAAGAGACAGGATCGAGGTGAAGGATAATCCCTTTCTTGTTGAGAAGGAGTGTGTTGAGATTCAACATGAAAATTTCAGCAGCTATGCCTAGTTTCATTAAGCACCCAAACTAGGGTGGGGCCACAATGATACTTTTGGGTTCATGTCTATTTTAGTTATATTGTTAATAAATTGTAATCTATTGTCAATGATGACTTGAAATAGTTAACTAAGAGTGATAAACTCAGTTAGATAGTGGATTTTGAGTTAGAGGTAGTTGGTGAGGCACGAAGAGTAATTCTAGTTGTAACATAGTTTGAAGTGTAGTGGTGCATTAGTTAATGTAGGTTGTAATCAGGTTAACTCACTTAAGTGAGTTAAACTTAGTTGTGCTAGTTGTAACTGAAGATACACTAGTGAGAGATCAAGTGAATTAAATATTAATTAATTCATAATCAGTGATCTCACATGCAATTGAGGATTTACTATTATTAGCTGCATGCATGTCAGATCCAGTGGAGAGCCAGTTGAGTTCTAGGTGAAAGGGAAGTTGGCTATCAATTTTAGGATTATTGGGTTGCACACATGCAACCAAACACCCATTGGAGTTCCCATGATACTTGCGCAGTCAAGGAAGGCAAGAATTCCTATCTTTTAGGGATTGCATTCATCATGGATTGCGCAAGCAAGGCAGGATGTCTAGAGGCTGAGAATTTGCTATGTGTTGGTCAATTTTGTTCATGACAGTGTGAGACAATTCGCTGAGTACTGGAAAGCTCTTGTGAGAAGAGTTTTTTATGTAATTTTTTCATGATCCATGATGAATATACAATAGAAGATAGTGAGGTTTCTAGCTGTAAGCTTTCACCAGGAAATTATATTTGTTGTGTGTGATTTGATTCTTCTTTACTTAATGTGATTGGCAATTGTGTTTTTAATTCCGCAAAATATTTGTAGAAGAAATTCAGTATTTAACTTTAGTACATTGTTAGATCAGGTGAATCCAAGATATACATGCATGTTGTATAATTTCTACATTGAATCTCTAGCGAACTAGTAGGTATCTTCTTTTAAAAAGAATATTTTCACTTCATATGAATATTTAACCAAAATTATAATAAGTTTGTCATAACTCATCCTTAAGTTATAATCACCTCCCACTAATACAAATCTCCATATACGATTAATGGGAACCCAAAGAAATGTCAACTTTTATTTTGGTGCTTGAGCTTTATAACCTACAACTATAAGAAGTGGAGAGTTGTCAACCTAATCCAATTGAAAATTCCTTAAAACTAAAGAGAAAGGAGAGACATGGCTAGTAGTATAACATTGAAGGAGTGATTTGATGGGTTATTATAAACGACAGGATGTGTTGGAGAGAAAATAAAATATATATGAAGAGTGAAATGAATGTAAACACACTATTTGAATCTCTAAATTGGGTCACATCCACTCAACATGTCAAGAGGATTCTTCACTCTATCAAGCTAAAACATCCACCTCACTAAATCCTTGAATAAAATGGGGATTGGATACCACTTCAAATAGAGGTGTTGGGTAGAGAATGACAGACAAGTAGAAAGGCAATTCTGAGTGATAATATTGGTCTTATCAAAACAACCATATGTTTGATACCATGTTAGATAGGGATGTAACACCAAACTTGGATGATATTCCATTAATTTGATTATGTATTTAATATAATGAAATGACTCTTGAGATGATATTCCAAGAGGTCCACTAACCTTTCATATTCATCTATCTATTCATAGTTCTCTTATTTACAAATAATTTACAATGACACAAAAATATAAAAAGTATTATGTGTCCAACAATAACAACACCTATATCTTTGATTAATATCCTTATCCCACCCTTCAAAAGGTGTGATGTATATATAAGTATAGTCATGACTATGAACTTACCTTTTGCATTCCTTTCTACTCAAATGAATTTCCCTAAGGAAGGTGAAGAGGAGCAATGATTATATCATTTAGACTATTGTCTGCCTGGCCAAGCTAAATAATGAAATTCAAATAATATTGATAAAGAATACATCACCTTAGAATGAAATAGCTAAATAAAAAGGAATAAAAAAAAAAAAAAAATCATTTTACAACATCATTTTAATAAAGTTCTCAAAAATTCAAATTAGTATTTAGTCTTACCATACAAAACTTGTGATTAGTTTTTTAACTTAAATTAAAGGTTTCAATTTGATCATTTAACCTTTGTTTTAAGCTTAACAATAATCAAAATGTGACTCCATATTTAATAGTTAAGATAAGATGGAAAAGAAAAAAAACTATATGAATATTGAAACCATATAATAAAATAAGTTATAAATTTATTTGAATCAATATACACAATTATCAAGAACTATGAAAATAATTACCATGTTTTCTATATTTTTAAAATTCCACATATAAATTACAAAATAAATACCATACAACAAAATAAATTACTCAAGGCAATTGAATCTCAAAAGAATGATACCTAATATAATGCACTCCTAAAACCCCTCAATACTTAACCATACTACATATAAAACTATTAAATTTTAATTAAAAAAAATATTAATATGATAATTAAATATTTTAAATATGCTAAAACATTTTATTTATATTAAAAAAAACAACAACCCCTTATTGACATTTCTTCTCGCATGACAAAAATATTTTTGAAAACTAAATAATTTTTAAATTAAATAAAATATATTTTTAATACAGAAATTAACTATGCTATTATTTATCAATACTTTCTATATCTTTCTTTACCACTCTGTTAAAATACTAACTTATCCACAAGATCAATCTCACTCTCATAGTTCTATAAATATACACGCTTGTATATTTTATGCTGGTATTTTTAGCATTGTTTGATATTTTACATATCCTCCAATCACAAATAAAATGGCGTCTCACTGACATCAAATGGATAAGACGACGATAATTGTGGTTCCTGCTCATAAAAAGAAAATTTATTAAATAGATTCTAAGGAAGTGCTCATCAATATAAAACCTACCTCGCAAGGGAATAAAGTTAATGATCAAGTGTTCGGGAAGGATGAAGTGTCGAGAAGTATCTGTTATGGTGGTAAGGAGATCGAGAAGTATATTAAATTTAGACTCCCATGGGGTGAGGTAACCATGCATCTTATCTAGTCAGCTTTGTTAATTTTATAGTTACCAAATTAGAGTTTAAATTGCATCACTTAAAAAAATTGAAGTATATCTCTTACAATTATTTAAATATATTAATTTTTTAATATTTTAAATTATTAATATAGATAATTATAACATTGAAATTTTCATAAACTTTTATATGATCCTTTTCAATTATAAGCGTTGCAAATAAAACTATATATTCAATCGAAGTATATAGTTTTACATTTAAAATAGCAAATTTTGTGAGAATTTTTGTATTCATCTATATATCTAACTACATCATATATTATATATTACTCAATATAAATTTAATTTTCTTATCAATTTTATATTACAATAAATTACATAATAAATTCCTCAGTACTAAAAATTTTAAGTTTCAAATAAAATCATATATTAAGCTTGTACAATTTTTTTCAAAATATACACTTGTATTATTAATTTCTAATTACTCATTACCCAAAAAAAGCAAATTCTAGCTTATAACATATAATAATCATAATACAAAATATTAAACATTATAATTTTACACATTCTCAAAATAAATTCTATTGGAAAAAAAATTATGAAATTTCTCAAGAATTCATTTTTTTTTTAAAATTTTATAATATTAAAAATTAAAAATTACATATAAAAACATAAACATATATTCTTACTTTATTTTACAAACCTTATTGTCTAAATAGCCTATTCTATATTATTATATGCATCACAAGTAGTTGATTTCTACAAATTTCAACAAATCCCTAGTAGGGAATTTTATGTACAAATTCTTATTGCATAAACAAAAATCAACCAACGAGTATATCTTTTTATAATATGTGAATTGAATATCTATCAAATTTTGGAACTTTTTCTGGAGGTAGACCGAATTGGGTAACTATGGTTAATGTAACAAATAATATTGATAGTTGCATTTCTCTTTTTTGGGAAGATATTGCTCAGATAACTATTTCTTCATTAAGTTCATAAGAAAATAATTTATTAAATTTAAGTGAGAATCTAATTTATTAATAACATTTTTTATGTAAATATTTTGTTAGTTTTTTTTTAACTTTATATACTTTTTACTATGTTGAGGAGATTTCCTCAATCTTTCCCTAGATGGCGATGACCTCTAACATGTTTTTAAGTTTCTATATTGACAATTTAAGGGAAGTTGGAGATTTACTAATGCTTTCTTATGCTTACTCTAGCACATTGTCAATGTTGGGGTTCATTATACTTTGTTATCATTCTCATGTGTTCAATTTGTTACCCTACCAATTTATGTCAAAAAGTAGATACCTTCCCAACACTTCCCTATGCTTATATTGATAATTTGCTATTGTAATGAAGCCACTTACCTTACTAACACTCTCTTATACTTACACCAAAAACCTACTACTACTTAATGGATTTCCTTTCTCTTCTGGTGGTTCATGGGAGGGAAGACCATATTAGGAGACGTCTCACTCTTAGGTTAGTACTTCACCAATGTATGTGAAGAAGTTGATACCTTACTAGCACTCTCCCATGCTTACAATGGTAACTTTCCACTGGTGAATGGATTTTCTTGATGTTCCCTTTGTTACTATGATAAAAGGTTATATTCCCCTTATCCTCCAGTGCTTAAATTGGTACTTTGCCCATCTAGAAGAGAGGATAGCACCTATGTCAACACTCTCATGTACTTATGTTAATACCTTGCAAATTTAAGTGATACATTGTGATACATTTCTTTCATTGCATTTCTCTTCATTCTCGAATGAAAATCAATATCATTAATCACAATAATCATCCTTAAACACATCGCCCTCCACACTTAAACAAGTGTATTCTCAACACTTAAACTAGAAATTTATCAATTTTAAAATAATGATACCTCACTAATAACTCATATTAATATTTCACCTTTCACCCATTTAAATAATAATATTGATTTTTTTTTAACTAATAATAATAATAATTATTAATAATTCCATAATTTCGATAAACATAAATACCCATCCTTCTTAAACAAAATATACTTAAACAACTTATTATATTACTAAAATATAACTAACCAAACAATACTTTAATCATTATAATAATTATATAGCAACCTTCAACGAGTATTTTTAGAGGTGGAGTCTCGGAATAAAATTAAAGTGGTACGTATCTTACGTAGTCCAACATAGGGATACTTTAACAACTATCCAAAAACATTAAAGCAAATAATTCATTGTACTGTGATATTATAGAAAACGAGAGTATAGAATAAAGTGAAATAAAATTAGATTGGTTGGTGTGCTTTTTCTTTCTCCGTGTTGCAACTTTGTTTTTCTTCCCGAACATAATTCATTGTCCAGTATCTTTCTTTTTGAAACAGTTCGTTTGTCTAAATTATTCCTGCACCATGAACAAACAATAGGTTTATTCAATTATTCCTGCATCATGAGTTTGACGGAGAATAATTCAACGAAACTTCATTTATTTATATTTTTGAAAATGTATTTTTATAATTGGTTAATAAAATTGTATCATAAAATTTAATATTTACAAAAATTTGAATTTAATTATTGTTTTTCGGTTGGCAAAAAAAGGGTTTGAGCTTCCTTGGATATAATTTTTTACTATCAAGGTGATCCTTGATCAAACTATTCCCTGTTGATAGAATTTAATTGTTATTAAAAATAGTTGTGTTTTTTTATTTATGGATTTGGGGTATGCTTTAAAATATTTGTTTTCTTGACTAAGAGTTGGTTTTCTTCAGACCTAAGAAAAAAGTTAAAAGCCCATAACCCAAAAACATTAACTCCCATTATTTAAAAAAACAATTATTTAAAAAAGGAAAAATATTATTATTAAAAAAGCCAGAATTTTCAAATACTCAAAACACATTGCAAAAAATTAAGCATATGTTTAACTTTTATATACAATTTACGAATAAAGAATAAACACTTTAAAATTATGTTGTTCAAAACATGACTACAAACTTTTCTAAAAAAAATTGTCTAAAAATATTAACATCTGTAAGTATTCAATATTGTTTTAAATAAAGTAATTTAGAATTTTCAAAAAAATCAAAAATTGGTTTAAAGATCTATTGCACCAGTAAAACTAAAAGAATGTCTCCTCTAAATCACAAATTCATCAATTTTCTCCTTCCACCAGAGTTGTCTAATAGGTAAAGTAATGTTTTCTTTTATAAAACCTCTGTGATGGTGTTTAGTTTCCAATAACATGAATGAAAAAAATTGTATCAAGCATTTTAAATTCTTTTTAATTTGGGTTATAAGTGGAAGAAAAATGACACTCCAAAAATTTAATTAATTGTTCAAAAAAAAAATATTTAGAGTTTATACATTTTTACTTATATTTTTTCTCAAAAAATATTATGGATTCACAATGTTATGTTATATTATGTGATCTAAACATTTTGACTTAGTCAAATTAAATAAAAATTAAAAGAAATAAATAAATATATTAATTATTAATTATTAATAACTGTTATTAATTAAACTTAATTATAATTATTAATTATTAATAATTGTTATTAATTAAAATATTTTAGATTTATCTTAACTGTAAATCAAATGGGTAGATAATTTTTTTTTTTCAAATTTTGCACAAAAAAAAATGACACCTTGAAAAATTTCATCTATAGAATACTTAATAAATAAAAAATTAAGATACATCTAAATCTTTTTAATTTTTCTTTATCTTAAATATAATAAATATTTTTTAGTTAAATAAAAACACATAATAGCCATGTAACATATCATGGTAAGTTATATTTACTGCATTAATTGGTTGTTATATTTATAAATTTGTTATTTTAAATACATGCAACATTTATTTCATTAAAATTTTGTTTTTAAATTTAAAAAATATAATGTTTTTTCTAAAATATAATTATATTTATGATTATATTATAATTATAATTATTAAATGATATTTTTATTATAATATTACATGAAATATTAGATTAATTAATTGTATATATAAATATATTATTTAAAATAGATATAATATTTATTTCATTACAATTTTATTTTATTTTTTTTGCTTGAAAAACTAATTATACACCCTTAAAAATTAGTATTACTAAGAAAACAAATATAATTAATTATTGCCAAATAGATATATAATACATGATTATCTAACTCAAATTTAATAATTATTATTTAACGTAATTCTTTATAATAAAAAAATTCTTATAATGTGCATTTTACCTCCTGCATTTATTTTAATGTGATATTTGAAGTTTTTTGCTTTATTTTATTTTATATTACTAAGATCAGTTGGGTTAGTAATCGAAATTATATGCTAATCTATGCCCTAATTTAGGGTTAACAAAAGTGCACTTTAGGAACTTCCTGGACCTTCTTAGATTTACTGAGAATGGTGTTTTTAATTCAATAATATAATTTCAATATTTTGTTTTCTCTATTGGTTATGTCACATGAAGAGCTATACCATGGGGTTTCAATTCAATAAGGTAATTGTAATTATCATTTCTTAATATAATTACCAAGCATAAGGTAATTGTAATTCAAGAGCTATTGGTTATGATTGATATATAATTTTTTTGTTAGTATTATTATTATATATACCAAGCATTCATATGTTAGTTACATATCTACATCTTGCTTGAATAAGATAGTAATAAGATAGTATTATATGATTTTTAATTCTAAATTATAGATTAACAGTTACGATTATGATTAGCTTTAAGTTCAATTATGGATTAAGTTTAATTAGGATTTAAATATACTTTTATAATTAATTTAGTATTAAATTAATTTGGGCTCTCCCATGACTATTTGATATTGATTATATCACTAATTATTTGATTATTTTATTATGTATTAATTATATTTAAAGTGGGTGGTTATTATTTTGTCTTATCCTAACCTCAAAGTCTGCAGGTGAAGCTTTCAGGAGTAGGTAAGGATGTTTATTACAATAATTAACAAATGGGTAGGTATCATTAATAGGGAAAATATATTTTGGGAAAGAGGGTGATAAGTTTTAGGGGGTGAGGATGACTAAGGGAAATTTTTCCATTTTATGATATTAGGTTTTGTTGAAGTGATTATGGAGGAAGGAGAGAAAGAAACTTCAAGGATTTTGGAAACTAAGGGTTTTTTCTCTTAGTGGAGATTGAGCACTCAGTTTGGACATGTGATTAGCAACAATTGTAGTCTTGGGCACATACGACGAGGGAATTTGTGGAGGTTACTTGGCGATATGAACCCACATCGGATGTTCCTAATTAGCTAGGTAGAAAATTTAGTAGAGTAGGTTTGAAGGTCACGAGAAGTAATGTGGGCTTTAAGAACTTCACAGACACTTAGGTTCTCTTCTCTTAGTTGTTAATATCTATGTTAATTTATGAATATCGTATTTTCAAAAATGGTAAAAAATTAGATTTACATAGTTTTGATACGGGATTAATGAAAGTGAATATATTATTGAAACAAAGAAAAAACATTTTCTTTATTTTATTTCATTTATAAAAAAAAAAATAGGTATAGAGACTCAAAGGTCATGGTTAAAAGGTCTCAAACATTGTATGAGACATTGGTATCAAATTTGTGACCTAAAATCCCCCATTACAACCCTTAAAATCCCTTAATAGCCTAAAATAACCTGGAAGTATTGGAATACCCTTGAATAAACATAGATAAATCTATAAGAGAGAGGAGGATGCAATAGGAAAAGAGTTCATGTAGGAGCATCAGCCCCTAGCCAAAAAAAATTTATTGGACCCAAAGGGGTTATGGAAATTCTCCAAAGGGAAAGAAATTTCCCTCCAATTGTAAATTTTGTAAATTAGAATTAGTGTGTTTCTAATGTAGTTACATGTTTCTTGATTTTAGAAGAATCTTGGATTATTAGGTTGCTAGTTTTTTTTGTTGAGTTAGTGTTTTGGCCAAGTGCACCTTTATAAATTTAGCAAGTGTTATAATTAGGCATTCTTTTTTGGGGGTGAATGTCCAACTCAGATTTATTTTGGTGGTATATTTTCTCGCCCAATAGGAAGATATACATATCCATACAATTAGAGCTCAATCAAGATAAATCTCATGGATTTAGAGTTGAAACAACTCAAGGAGAGCAGAGCTCAAGAATCCTACACAAGGAAACTTTTAGGGGATAATATTCATAGGTGGGCTAAATTTCCATGGTTTTTCTAATAAACTTATTCACAAATTTTCATTTTTTCTAAATATGATTTTCCCAAATTTTATATTATAAAATCATTTTACCTTAAAGATCGCCAAAGTTATATAGAGTCTATATATAAAATCATTATAAATTTGAATATTTTTACAAATATATCCCCAAATATTTTATAGTTTACATATTAGGTACTAATAATATTTGCCGAAGTTCCTAAAATTTAAGATAAATTTCCATCCTTAAAATTTTCCCTGATCCTACAAAGGAGAGCTTGGCTAGAGAGCCACAAAACCCACCTATAAACATTTCTCATTAATTAATAAAATTCTTCTTCTTGAATATGTGGATGTATTTGTGTGCATTCATTTTGTTTCATATAGTTTATGTAAAACCCTCACAAAGGAAACATGGAAGTTTGTTGTCAATATAGTGGCTTATTCCAACTGCAGAATCCATTTATACAATGTGTAAGATTGAGCATATATATTAGGGAGAAGGGCGTGTCTAATTGCATTTTTAATTAATAGCCCAAGGGTGAGAAGGGTATTTATGCACACACAAGAGAGGATGAGAGCCTAGGCTATGGCATGTTTTGACATAACTTTAGAAATCAAAAGTGGAGGGAAATTTAACACATAAGAGTAAAATTCCTAAGGAAATTTGGACATGACGAAAAGCGTTTAGTGTGAATAGAAATAATTCCAAGATTTCAGCAAGCTGGAACAACCCAAAAACAAGAGTGTAATGAGGGTACGAAAACCATGTGATGGGAGAAGTGGAACCATGAGTGTGGAACCCGCACGAGGGCTTCACTAGGGGAGAAATACCATACCACATGGGTTGATATTGGGGGGTATATATTGAGGAAAAAATGACATAATATAATCAACATATAATAGGGGGTAAAGAGTTTTTGTATTGGCCGGTATAAAAAAAAGAGTTCAAAGTTAATGAAAATTTTGATAAGATATATAATATATAGTGAAAGAAGGCCTTTCTTAAATTGGGAAGGTGTGTTCGGTCCATATTGGTAGGGGGCTAAATAATGTGGTTTTTAGAGGTATTTTCCAATATGTAGTCAAATCAAAGGTATTTTTTAGAATTCCATGAATGCACGTGATATGTCATAGGTTCATTGAGTGAAGCCCCCTTGGGACCCCCCCTTCCTCACATACATCATAGGGGGTGACCCCCATAGGCTCTTGATTGCCTTAGTCAAATCCCCATCATATTTTTGTTGAAGTTTACAACAAGAAACAGTGAAATTGGCATCCAGAAACAACATCCTTGATCCTAGTGAAAATTAAGCACCTACACTAGGTGGGGGCCACACAGTCTATTTTTGGGTGTATTTCTATTTATAGATGTATCTGCATAATCTATTTATAGAATGCATGTCTATTTATAGATGCATGTCTATATTTATTAGCCCTTAATATAGATGGACAATAAACTGTAATCTATTCTCAATGTGGACGTGGAAATAGTTAACTGAAGTGGAAAATCAGTTAGTTAAGTGAATTTGGATTTAAGAGGTTGGTTGTTGGGACATGCAGGTTAACTTGAGTTGCAACAGAGTGATTCTAGTTATAACAGAGTTGGAAGTGCAGTGGTGCATGAGTTGCGAAAGTTCGAAATCACTTTAACTCAGTTAAGTGAGTTAAAGTCAGTTGTGCTAGTTGTAACTGAAGATACACTAGTGAGAGATCAAGTGAATTAAATATTAATTAACTCACATGTAGTGATCTCACATGCAACTGATGTTTTTACTATTATTAACTGCATGCATGTTAGATCCAATGGAGACCCTGTTGAGTTCTAGGTGAAAGGGAAGTAGACTATCAGTTGTGCCATTATCTAGTTACACACATGCAACCACACACACATTGGATGTGCCCATGATATTTACGTCATAAAGGAAGGCAAAGAATCATTCATTCAGGGTTATTTACCATCAAGGATTTTGTAGTGGAGGAAAGCTGTCTGGAGATAGTAAATTGGCTAAGGAACTTGCCAAATTTTGTATGACAATGTGAGACATTTAGCTCATGTACCGAGAGCTCTTGGATTGGAGCTTTGCATGTAATTGTTTCATGATCCATGATATAATATAAAATATAATATAGTGGGGTTTTAGCTATAAGCTTTCCCTAGGAAATTATCTATGTTGTGTGTGATTGATCTTTCTTCATGATATTGTAATTGGCGATTGTGCTTTTAATTCCACAAATATTTGTAGAAGCGATTCTGTATTTAATAGTCTAGAATATTGCTAGATTAGGAGAATCAAGAGCATACATGTATTTTGTATAGTTTATACATGGTATTAGAGCACAACAAATTGTAGTAGTGAAGCAGGAGCTGAGTTTGTTGATGGAAAGAATTCAAATTTGCAGAAGGAAGTTCTTGGTGCTACAACTAATTCAAGATCGAAATGGCTTTCAATGGCTTGAGGTTAGAGTATGCACTTGAGGGAAGCTTGAACTAAATTTCTTGGAAGGACATGATGGAGGTAGTACTAGAATAAAATGGCTTGAAGGAATTCATTGACAAATATGTTCCTAACCGAGATGCTGCAAATGTTGCAAATATTGATGCATGGAAAAAGAAAGTGGCAAGGGAAAGGAGGATCTTGTTAGAGGGAGTATGAGACCACATTGTCTCAAGCCTCCATGTGAAAGCCACACCATATTCTATGTGGAAGGCTTTGACAGATCTAATCCAAAGCAGGAGCGACCATAGGAAATTGGCACTCAAAGATAAACTCAGGAAGACCAAGATGGTAAAGAACGATACTATTCCAGTATACTTAACAAAGTTTGTCCAATGTCGGGATGAATTTGGGAGTGTAGGAATAACTGTTATTAATGATGATTTGGTGAGTTTGGCTCTCCTAGTACTTCCTAAGAGCTGGCATAGTTATGAAGACTCTGTCAACAGACGGGAAAAATTTCTGGATTGGAAATGACTGTGGTCGGATCTGGTGCAGGAGGAGTTCAGGTGGAACACCAGAGATGGCTCTTCATCAAAGCATGATGATGAAGAGGATTGTGCTTTGGCTTCCAAGGAAAATAAGGGGAATGGGAAGAAATTACATTCTAAATCTAAGGCCAGTGAAGATGGAAAGGAGCAGAACATGTCCAAAGTGAAGTGTTTTCACTATCACGAGCATGGACATATTGCCACAAATTTTCCACAAAAGAAGAAGAATGATATGGCTGTTGGAGCTGCAGCTGGTGAGGCACTTGCCTCACAATTTGAGCTTGAATTATCACTTATTTAATTCATGGTGTCAAGTGCAATGATTTCAATGTGGTACTTGGATAGTGATGCATCTTTCCACATGACGAGAGACAGAGAAATTTTCAGTAGCTTGGAGGAGAAGGACCTCTAGATGCATTTTGAAATGGGTGATGACAAAAGGTATAATGCTACCTAGATTGGTATTTTTGCTTTCCAAAGGAAGTTAGGTAAACCCTTATTTTTAAAATATGTAATGCATGTACCAGGCTTAACGAAAAATTTAGTTTCAGTTGCAATGTTGGGAGATAAAGGCTATGATTAGGTCTTTAGTGAAGGTAAAGCCTTCCTTCAGCATAAAGCCACAAATCAAGTCAAGAATCTTGGGATTCATGTGAATAATATCTATAGACTTAATGTAGATGTGATTTATACAGAGGTTCCAACCATGGGTAAGTGTGAGAAAGCCATGCAACTGACCCTTGAGAGGGAGCTGGATTTTCATTTAGATAAGAGTGAACCTCAGGATGTGGAGCAGCCACATGATGAAGTTCATGGAGTGGGAGAAACCACTCATTTAGAGAAATTTCGAGCCAGATGGGACAAGGGAGTGCATGCAACTATACCACCAGGTGAGAGGTGGGGTGACATGCATGAATAATCCCAAGAAGAAATTTTGGGTAGGATTCATTGAGATGATGTGGATCTCATGAATCGAACCTAGCTATGAGGCCTTGTTGAAGCCTCAAAAATCACTACAACAACATTGGGGGATAACCACCCGGTCCGGAGCTTAATGTAGCTCCTTTTCTGTTTGGAGTAGTGGCTCCGACTACTTAAATTAGGTCTAGTTACCTTTTCCCAAAATTTGATTGCTTAAAATACAAATTTCATTCATTAACGAAGAAAAGATATAAGATCATCTCTCTTGCTGATTAGGCAAGAGAGTTGATCCTTAAGCTGATCGGGGGCTCAACCAAGCCATGACTAAGTTATGTCTTGCAATTAGCCTAACTATTCTAACCTAACTAATTTTATATTATTAAATTACTGTTAATTGTTAATCCTAAATGACATTATGATAATGTTATCCCTATGAAACTTGTTAGTTTAATACTATCTATTAATCATAAAATAACACACTTTTAATGCTACACTATTGTTAAAGTCTTTATTTTAAGTATTAAAGTACTCCTATTTATCTCATATGTCAAATTTAAACTAATATATCCTATGTTATTATGCTAATTAACTAACTATACTATATACCTTAAACTATAATATATTCCTAAATATCACTAATATAGTTCTAATAATAATTCTAAATTTTTAATCTAGTTTATTATAAGATTATAATATATCTATAATAAACTATAAGATGAAGTTAAATAAATACTAGTATTATTATTCTAAGTAAACATTTAGTAAAATCTTATTTAACTTAGACTACTATATTAAAGTTAAAATTATTCTAATTATTATTTATTGAAAGTGTATGTTACAAATTAATGAGTAATTAGTATGTTAAGGCTAACTCTAATAAGAAAAAAAAATGATTTCTAATGTTAATTGTTAAAAAATAAATGGACTAATATACACTATATTACATTAATCTTTGTGATTGATTTTTTAAATGTTTTGGATAAAGATTAATATCAATCAAAAAGAGTTGACTAATATAAGAACTGAATTGTGCCATTGAGAACCAAAAATGTTTGCCTCTTATGTTGATTTCATTTACAGATACAAAATTAATCTAAAACGAAAATCCTATCTCGGACTAAGGTGGGATAGCCCTCTCTTAATCTGAAAGAAAATTAAAAAATAGGGGAAAGATAGGCTTACAATTGAATTCACTATGTAATTTCCATTAATTAAAAGAAGAAATTCATATTTAATTAATGGGATGAAAGCAAAATACATTTGCGAGTTAAATATAAGAAATTATTATTTAATCGCAAATATATTTCAGTGAATTTGTTATAGATCCGATTTCGTTCTGCCTTTTGGAGATAGCTCCTGCAAAGCTTCAAATCATATCAAAATTGAACCAACAGAAATGTTAAGTATCAATAAGAAATATATCTTAGAATAGAAATCGAAATCAATTACAAAACTTGGACACAAATAAAAAAAAATCAACATTCAGGTAGAAATAGTCATGAATGGAAATTCAAAATAATGCCAAAGCTTTGCTTAAAAAATATGCAGTCATTGAGAATTTGAGACCTATGATTTTATTACATGCAGAAATGCTAAGCAATATTACAAAGGCCAAAAAATCTCTTACAATCTTTACAATCACCTCCTCTACACAAAACAGAAATGAAAAAAGTGCAGATTGAATGATAGCAAAAACTCCCCTATGCTGGATTGCGACCCCTTCTCCTTCTGATCCTGTAACGTCTCCTTCAAACCGTTGAAAAACTGATTTGAAGAAAAAATTTCTACCCCATCTTCAATCTTTGTGATGGCTTATATAAAGCTTCCTTTGAATCTCTTGTTTGCCAAAAATATATTTGGTTGAGCAAAAAATGTGATAAGAGATTTAAATCTCTATATTCATATATTCTCCTTATAGTTAGGGATAAAAGACCCCAAAACCTTATCGCTAAATTTAATTATTAAAACCCAAAATAGAGCTATGTATTAAATATGAGCCTTGGTGGTCAACATTACTGCGCAAATTGAATGGGTTGTTGGCATGTGAACTTGGTTGGCGATTTATGTGACCTTGATTCCGACGGTTTTGGCATGGCATATCTTATATGAGTTTTTTGGTGGTCCACGTGGTGAATCTTGGCACCAAAACTTGCGGTCAATTCAAATATCTCCATGGTGGTTGATATACCTGTCATGTGCAATTTGTAAATAAAATATTGTGGCAATGTGATTTGTGATATAATAAAACGATATGGTTTTTAAATAAATTTTTCTATTAATATATCTTAACCAATCAAATTTTATTACAATGTGTTTGTAGTTTAGGTTCAATACAACATATTAACCCATCATAGTTTTATGTTTTATATATATATATTTTTATATATGATTTGTTTTATGTTTTTTTTTTTGGTTTTATTTTGTTTAAAAGAATCAAATTTATTTTATATTTACAATATATATATATATATATATATATATATATATAAAATCTTTTTTAGTTTTTTGGATTTTGATGTTTTAAATAAAGAACAATGTAATTAATCTAATGTCTTTACAAATCATTAAAGTTATGAAATTATATTTATTTATGTATAAAAATGGAAAAAATGACAGATTGATTATTTACTCCTTTATTAATGGATATCTCGAACCAAGTGAAGGAGATAAACAATCGATGTGGAATGTGAAATGATGCGCTAAGTCATGTGGAAGAAATTCCAACTAGAGTGATCAAATGCGAAATGCGAGGTGATGTGACAATCAAAGGTTCCTCTTTGCCTTTAATTGACTAATATGAAATTGTTTCCATGAATGCGAAAAGCAACAATGAAGTGAAAAAATATGATCAAAACCATGAGGCAAGAGGTAAAGTTTCAAGAAGTCAAGAATTATTTCAAAACACCAATAAGGAAGGGAGCTGGAAAATGAAGGATCCCTAAAATCAAACAAATACAAAAAAAATAAAAATCCTTCAAATAAGTACATTTCACAATGACTAATCCAAATGAGGTCAAAACGAATTAATATAGATCAATAAGAAAAAATATAACCCGTTTAGATTTTTCCTCATTTTGGAATTTCAATAGTAGTACTATCAAGTGATCGTTTAAAAGGGTCCCCATTCTCATTTATAAGTGAAAAATGGGGGGGTTGTGTTTCACTACAACAGGCCCACAGAGCAGCAGTAGCAGGATCAGTTGGATTGATCCAGTGAGATGTCATGAGGACATGAAATCAAAGTGACAGTGTCTGATACTGGAGCACAGATCAGAGTTGGCAACAAGTGCAGGGTGCATTGATGCAGGTGTCATCAGTGCAGTGGATCCTGAAGACATTTGCAGTAGCTAGAAGAAGTCAGAAGACTTAGATGATAGATGCATTATACTGATTCCGTTGTTTGGAGGCTATTAAGTTTTATAAGTGTTGCATGTGCAATAAACACTAGTGAAGTATTGCATGAAAGGGTTGCATGTGCAAGAAACACCAGAGAAGTGTTGCATGCAAAGGTTGCATGGTGCATGAAAAGGTTTCATGGCGCATGCATGGAGTTGCATGTCGCATGCATGGAGTTGAATATCGCATGCAAGGGTTGCATGTCGCATGCATGGAGTTGAATGTCACATGCAAGTACATTCCTTTCTTGTTGAGAGGAAGTGTTGAAGTTTGCAACAAGAAAAAGTGAAATTGACATCCAGAAACAACATCCTTGATCCTAGTGAAAATTAAGCACCTACACTAGCTGGGGCCCACATAGGCTATTTTTGGGTGTATTGATATTTATAGATGTATGTGCATAATATATTTATAGAATGCATGTCTATTTATAGATGCATGTCTATATTTATTATCCCTTAATATAAATGGACAATAAAATGTAATCTATTCTCAATGTGGACTTGGAAATAGTTAACTGAAGTGGAAAATCAGTTAGCTAAGTGAATTTTGAGTTAAGAGGTTGGTTGGTGGGACATGCAGGTTGAATTGAGTTGTAACAGAGTGATTCTAGCTGTAAAAAAGTTGGAAATGCAGTGGTGCATGAGTTGTTCAAGTTGTAAATCAATTTAACTCAGTTAAGTGAGTTAAAGTCAGTTGTGCTAGTTGTAACTGGAGATACACTAGTGAGAGATCAAGTGAACTAAATATTAATTAATTCACATGTAGTGATCTCACATGCAATTGATGTTTTTACTATTATTAACTGCATGCATGTCAGATCCAGTGAAGACCCTGTTGAGTTCTAGGTGAAAGGGAATTAAATTATCAGTTGTGACATTATCTTGTTGCACACATGCAACCACACACACATTGGATGTGACCATGATATTTACACATTCGAGGAAGGAAAGACGTCAATCATTCAGGGTTCTTTATCATCAGGGATTGTGCAGTGGAGGCAAGTTGTCTGGAGATAGTAAATTAGCTAAGGAACTTGCCAATTTTTGTATGACAGTGTGAGACAATTAGCTCAAGTACTGAGAGCTCTTTGATTGGAGCTTTGTATGTAATTATTTCATGATCCATGATATAATATACAATAGAAGATAGTGGGGTTTTTAGCTATAAGATTTCCCTGGGAAATTATCTATGGTGTGTGTGATTGATCTTTCTTCATGATATTTTAATTGGCGATTGTGTTTTTAATTCCAAAAATATTTTTTGAAGCAATTCTGCATTTAACAATAGCATATTTTTAGATCAGGAGAATCCAAGACATACATGTATTTTTTATAATTTCTACAATTTTCAAGTGAAGGAACTCTACATTGGAACAAACAATACAAACCCCCACCTTTTCTGTTGGCATTATATTGGAAGCCCACCCACAATTCACCTACATTGTGGATCTCCAACTTGTAATTGTGGCCATTGATTTGTTGATATAACTCAAATGTCGGTTTGGAGGGACCACACAAAAGGTACCTATTTCATCGATTTGTTGATATGCCATAGTTAAATCGTGGCCTTCATAGTTGAGGCCTCACACAATACATATTTCTAGCCATTGTTGAGGTCCCACTACAAGCAAAGGCCCCTGATTACCAAGCCCAAGTGCCTAGGGGCTAATATTGTGGCTAGACAATTAGGGTAGGCATAAGGTGTGGACAGTAATGCAATATTTTGTGAATAAATTCCGAAGGGTTGAAGACGGTGACCAAAGGGAATAAAAATGGTATAAGGCATATTATGATGGGACAAAATGTTCAACTAGTGGAAGTACCGAGTGAAACTAGTAAGGTCACAAAGCCAGGAAGGAGGTGACAGTGAAGGTTGTTCTGAACGGAATCTAGAAATATTTTCCAGAGTGAAGGAAAAAACTAAGGAGATGAGAGAAGACCATTATAGCTCGAGCTTTAGTAGGTTGTGTCAAAAAAAGGATCACTAGTTGCATCAAGTCATATCAGAGTGACAATACATTCCTTAGGGATTGAGAGGTGATTAGAAAAGAAAAGTTGCAACCAACAAAGGGGAACATAATTAAGAATACTACTCATGAAGACCAAAGATAAAGGGAGGTATAGAAACCTAAGAAGAATCTCATTTAAGGGAATCTAGGAAAGAAAAAAATGAGAGATAGAGAAATTGAGAATATGAATATAGTAGAATATTGGAACAAATTGAAGAAGTACTAGTGAAGGAGTAGAGTTGGGAAAGTTACTGAAGAAAAGACTACATAAATTTGAGAATCATAGTATGAGGAGACCTAGCAGGTAATCTGGCCTTTAAATTTTGTTTTAAATTTAGCAGCAAGCTAACATATTACAAAGGTAGAAGTAGTGGAAGAAGGCATGGTGACATTGATTACATCTAACAGAGATGTAATATAGAAAAAATAGTGTTCTTAAGGATTGTGGCAAAGAACCCTTGCAACATAGAGGCTAGAGAAAGAGAGAAGAGTTCCAATTGAGGTTGGAAGAGATCACGGGACAAAAGAAGTCCTCGATGAAGTGAAAAGAACAAGTGAAGTTCCCAAAAGGTTTGTAGATTGCAACAACGAGAAGAGTAGAGGAAGCTCGACAAGTTCCATAGGAGGTCAACTATCATATCAAAATTCCAAGACAAAGGAGAGAATATTGGTGATGTGCCTTGTGGAGGCTTATTGAGTTTATAGGTTCATTCTGTAGCCAAGTATGGGACATATGTGTAAGTATTTACATTGTCAACTTGGAGTTGACATGTGTTCCTTTTTAAATTAAAATAAAAACTATTTGAATAGAAAAAAAAAACATAAAATATAATAAAAAACAAAAATGAAAATATGTGTTTGGTTTGCTTAGTTAAAAGTATTATAAAATATCAATAATCTCACTCTCAGTGGCAATATTAAGAAGAAGTGGTAAAATATTTCACTCACTCTCAACCATAGATAAAATATTTCATGTCAGATATAATTAAAAAAATGAATATACATGTTTGGTTTTTTTAATTAAAAGTATAATAAAACATCAATAATCTCACTCTCAATGTCGATACTAAAGAGAAGTGGTAAAAATATTTCATTATCACCCTCAACCATAAATAAAATATTTCAATTTTCATATAAAAGAACATAATCTTATGTCAACTTTATAGAGAAATAAAGTAGTTAAAAGCTAAAAATTAAGTATATATACATTATATAAAGAAATTGAATAAAAAATAGTGTTTTATTTTTAAAACATTTTAAGAATACTCACTATATTACGCGCACGATAAATTTTGATCCATTTTATACATTCAAAAATGTTATCTCTCTCTTTGTGTGTGTATATATATATATATATATATATATATATATCTTCAAAGGATCAAATTGGTGAAAGTGAAAAAAAATTATTTAAATTTTGCACTCTAAAAGAAGTTTTCACCTCAATAGATTTAATCCCTCTCGGCTCATACTATATCTATGGTTAAGATGGATATATATTGGTTTGTAGCTCACAATGATCGTGGAGGAGCTTAGGGATAAGGAGAAAGACATGTGGATGGGATCTAAAGAAGAGGATCCAATGGAATTTTAGATACTTACATGTCAAAAAGTTGAGAAGGAAGCTAAGGAACCTTTTGAATTCTCTATTGATAAATGGAGAACTCATAACTACTACGTATGAGGAGGAAGAGAGAGGTCACTACTGAGAACCAAAGTAAGGAAAACTCATTCGAGAATAGGAGGAAGAGAGAGGTCACTACTGAGAACCAAAGTAAGGAAAACTCATTCGAGAATATGTTAAGAAATATATCGTGGAGATATTTTCTGAGAGTCATGGACTGTATGAAGAGTCCATTCCAACATAGGAAAATGGTAGAAGGGGTGGTGGTAGAGGCACAAAATGGGGATAGAAAGCCTCATTATTTTAATACTAATGTTTTATATATGATTGCAGGTCATAAAAACTGAAAAATAAATAAATAAATAAATAGTCATATATAAATAACTATCTATATGATAGAAGACAATTGAGGATTTATTTCTCAAATCTTTTGTAATATCCTTAGTAAATTCTCCTTATCTCCATATAAAAGAGTATAAAAGAGCAAGAAGAACATGTGTAATTTTTTTTAATAATTTTTACCAATACTCATATATACACGTGATAGTTGAATCCTTTACACGGTCATAATACTTTTTTTCTTTAAAGGAACAAAGAACTGATAATTCTCTTCTAGTTTTTTTTCAATAGTAGCACTAAATTAGGTTCACTGTACTATAAATTTCCACCATAATTATTCTCGAGGTTAAATTACCAATTCCCATGTAAGACATTTTTCTTTGTCCTTATTCGATTTCTCTTTTATCACTCCATAAGTATGTTTTCTAGGGTAACATTAGCATCAATTCACTCCTCCTTTACTCTATTCACATATATATTTAAATAAGGGGCCTTATTTCCCTCATAGAAATTGTATGCAAGTATATGGTTCTCTCTCTATATCCCAAGACATGATTATATTGTCTCATGGTGTTGGAGTTCCTATGTTTGCAATGGCTTTCAATTGCAATGTTTAAAATACCCACGAGCGTTAACATACTATGGTGAGTCACTATGATTTATCACTTCTCCACAAGGTTTATCATGATATATAAAAACAGTGAATACATGGTTATAACATTGATATATTATTTGAATAATGTATTTGTGTACATGGGTTGATATTAAAAGTTTCGATAACCTCCTTTGAAGTTTCTGTAATTATTGTGTGAGCAACATGGAGGTCTTCTCTGATAGCGCATTTTGTGGACCTTGAACCACGTGACTATCACATGATAATACATGCAACCGGTTGCCACAGGCCTTGTAATGTGCTTTAGTCTGAGTGGTCCCTTTGTTTTAGGCTTTACAATCAATGGTGGAGGTGATTAGGATTAGTTTGGAGTAACTACTCGCAGCCTCCCATCATTCCAATTCTTCCAATCTTGCGACAAAGCTCTGCAACCTGATTTTTTTATTATTTGCATGTCTTCAAGAATTTTCCTCCCTTCGAAGGACGAATTATTGAATTTTAAGTGCGCAGGACTCAGATTTTGTCCATATAAACTCTGGTTGCAGCTTTATAAAGAATGTACTATTGAGGTTCATCGTTCCCTTCAAGCCTTTCAGAGCAGTTGATAATTTATATAATAATTATGATTAATGCATGTTCCTATCGGTCACATTCAACTCATTGCTAATTTTATCTTTGGCTGGTTTTTGATCCAGTGAACTTTCATGCCAAGGGTTTCTTCGAGCATAGCCAATTCTTACTCGAAAATCCAACTTGAGGTGGCCCCTCTATGCCTCTAGGTAATAAAAGAAAAACAAAAACCATGGTTCTTGTTTTGAAACCCTAACGGTGAGTTTCTAAGAGTTAGAACCTTCTAACCATTGTCAACTTGCCTCTAGGAGTAGTGATGTGGCGCTTTGTCCTTCTCCGTGGACGGTATTATTCTACTAAAACCCTTCTTATTTTATTTTTTTAGAATTTGAATACTGATTTTTCTTTGAAAATTCTCATTGTATCTTTCTTTCCCTCATAAGTCTATCTTTTCGAGGCTAAGCACATGTGATGAAGCTATTTCTCATGTTGGATTTACTTTTTATCTTCCTTACGGCCTTGCAAATTTTCTGGGTTCTTATCTAAGTTTTCATTCTCATCTAGGGTACTTGACCATGGTGGGAAAGACGCTTTCAAGCCTTACCTAAATACATAGGGTTTATGTGAATTAAAAGAATTATTCTTCGATATTACCACTCTGCTTGAGCTCTTATGGAGTCTATCGACTTATATGTCATCTTTGTTTTTGGCATCATGCTTGATAAATTTATAAGGATAGTTTAACAATGAAGCCACAATTTATATGTATATATTTTTAAAGGTAATAATATCCATAAATTTCCTTTTTCTCTCGGCTTTCTTTCCACTCTTGGCTACATAAATTCTTTGGGATTCAGATAAACTAGCCACAATTACACACCAACCACCAAAGTGTAACAACGATAAGGTTCTTAATCACTTATATATATATATCATTTTTTTGGGATACCCTTTTTGTCATTTTTTTATTTTTATAAAAACCCTCATTTTGTATATATAAAATTGTCTCCCAATTTTCCATGTTTCACAAAATATACATAATTATCATCATAGTAATTGGAACATATAGTTTTACATTTGTGTTCTTTATGTGATGTTTATATGGATGATAGATATGGAAATTATTTCCTATTAGAGAAACCACTTATTTTAAATGCTTTTATGATAGTATAAACAATAGATTTTCAGTTAGTATATTCAGAAGAAAAAATTATCTTCCGCCTTTGTTTGCTACCTTATTTGACCTTTGTCTCTACATTATTTCTAGATATGTTCATACATATATATGAATAAGTGCTATATATATATACACACACACCAAGTCTTCTTTTAAGTCTTTCAAATCCATTAGACCAAAAGGTTGTAATGAACCTGTCATGGGGTCTGCCCATGCATTCTATGTCCTAAGTATTTAGAGCCGCGAGACTTTGGTGGCTCACATAGGTATAAAAAATCCTTTTCAACCACATTTATGTGGAAACAAACCAGAAATCACGCTTGGAAAATTAACCTTTATGTATTTATACCCTGACACACACACACATATACTTATATACTTCATTATGACATAATTCTTTAAATTGTTTTCTCCTTTTAGCTTTTACAATACAACCCACATCTTAAATAACATGATTAGTTTGGGGGGTGGGGGGGGGTTCTCTATTCATCACACAAATGATAAAACCTTTGCGCGCAACCCATAATTTTCAATAATTCCTAGTTCAATCTTCTACCTTTCTCAGCTAGATAGGTTTCATTAGGAGGAAATTTTTAACTTGCCTCTTAATTGACTTCTTTTGGTTAGAGTATCAAAATTTTCTCCCTAATCATAGTCTTTCCTTTCCCCTATTACAGGTTAGAAATAAAATCCATGTACCCAAAACTAATTCATGCATTCAAACACAATTATATATTTCTTAACCTACTCCTCAGTATAATTTGTCTTGCTTTCTCTTTTTTCAACTTGTCAATAATATCTAAACATAAATAATTTAAAAATATGATATGGAACTTATTTTATTTTTTTTGGGAATGTATGAAGTTCTCTCACAGTTCTCCCAACTGTAACTTGTCTTTCTCAGCTAACCACCCCCAAGATCTACTCCTCTTTATCAAGAGAGCAGTTCGGGAACTGTTGAGATTATTTTCTCCTAAACCCTTAAAGAAGTATCTTGATCTATTTCCTAGGCTCAAACCAATATATCTCTCCCACTAGTTATGCTTAGGAACAACTGCCTTTATCTCCCACATTGTTCCTACATAGATTCCACTACATTACATTTGTCTCTTGTCATGTTTTTATTTCTTGTATTCCGTCTCTACCAAATTCTTCTAAATAATAGCCAAATGAGAATTTTTCCTTTTCTTTTTCCATGCCTAGGCTTCCTGGGAATAATTTTTTCGAACTATTTCCTTAATAGTTAGGAGTTAAGTTCCTCATGTTATCCCTTAACACATTTCCAAAAATGTTAACAAATAAAAAATAATTATTTTCTATTAATTTAAGTCAATATTGACATCAACAAATCATATTTACTCTTTTCAGCTTTTCTGGCCAAAATTAATGAGAGTCATAAATAATTATACATGCATGTTACATATCCCCTCCCTTTAAAATGGACACCATCCTCGTTATTTTGGAATCCATTCTTATTTGGAATAACATAGGGAAAGCATTTCTCATATAATATTCCATTTCCCAGAGGACCTCCTCAATCCAAATTTCTTCCATTGCACTTTAACTTGTGAAATGGATATATTCTAAAGAATTGTTTCCCTTAGATCCATAATTTTTAATGGTTCAACCTAGAACTCTCATTCTGGTTCAACCTATAAAACATTCTAATTAATTACATGAGTAGGATCAAATAAATATTTTTTTAGTAGAGACACATGAAATCATTATGAATTCTAACATGAGTTGTAGCCCGATTTGGTAGGAAACTAGCCCTTCCCTAGCCAAATCTCAAATGGCCCGTAAAATTGAGGAGCTAATCTAGAATAGCTCACTGGATTCAAGTTACTCTTATTTGGTTATGTTTTCAAATAAACATGCTCACTAACTTGAAAATCCTTAGGGGTTATTTTAAAATCAACATAATGTTTATGTCTATCACGAGCTTCTTTCAAATTTTGTTTATTTTTTCTTACCATATGCTCCATATCGTGTAACATGTCTATTCTGAATACCATTCTATCCTCAATTCAACTCCAACTTAAAGGAACATGCCATTTCTACCATATAATTCCTCAAAAGGGCTCATCTTTAATGATGCATAATTCCCATTGTTATAGGAAAACTATACTAAGTGTCAATAGTCATTCCATTTTGTAGGTTAGTTCATTACGTACATACATAGCATGTCCTCAAGAACCTGATTAACTTCTTCTATATACCCATTAGTTTGTGGATGGTATTTAGTGCTAAAGCTTATTTGTGTACCCATCCTAGCAAACAATGACCTCCAAACATTTGTGGTGAACTTTAGATCTTTGTCTGATATAGTTATTTTAGGTATCCCATAAAGCCTGAAAATTTCAACCACCTATGTAGCCTTATATGTGGATTTCACAAGGATAAGATGTGTGGTATTTATTAGTTTATACACCACCACCATAATGGATTCACGTTGTTTTCCTATTCAAGGAAAACTAGTAATAAAATCGAGGGAGATCACCTCCCATTTCCACTCTAGTATAAGTAAGGGATTCAATAGCCCAGTTGGGTGTTGCTATTTTGTTTTCACTTTTTGAAATTATTAGCATGTTTCAAAATATCCATCCACTTCCATTTTAATTTGAGGCCAAAATAACTATTTTTTAAGAGTTGTGATCATTTTATGATACCCTTGATGAGTTGAAAAAAATTTCTTATGATTTTTTTTTAATAACAATCTTTTAAAATTTTCTTGATATATAATATTAAATCTACTTTTATATGTTAAAGAAATAATTTTAATGATTTTATAACCATCCATATATCTTGATCATATTTAATTTCAAGATTTTCACACATCTGATCATAATTCTGATATGTTAATGTTGCCTCCTTAATATCCTCTATATGTTTTTTTTTTTCTATTGACTTATTGTTATTTCATACACTTGCTTCAAATATCAACTTAAGACGTGTGCCAACGTGTTTTATTTCCCCTTTATGTGTTTAATTTTTAAATAATACTCGCTCAGAAAGGCCATCCACTTAGCTTTCCTGACATTCATATCAGGTAACAGGAAAAATATTTTAGACTTACATGATCAGTAATTAAAGTTAATTTTATTCTAATTAAATAATGCCTCCACATTTTTAGATCGTGAATTATAACTTTCAATTCCTATTCCTAAAATTCATAATTATTCTCATCTTCCTTCAATTTACTAGACTCATAGGCCACTACATGCCCTTCCTACATAACCACACCTCCTAGAACTTCTAGGCATGCATCTGTGCATACCTCAAATTATTTTTCCGAATATTATATTTTTAGCACCGAAGAAAAGGTAAGTAGATGTTCTAGCTTCTCAATGTTTTTTTGGAACTTTTGTGTCCATTCAAATTTTACCCCTTTCTTTTGTAAAGAGGTTATATGATATGCAATCTTGGAGTTGCCTTCTATATATTTGTGATAGTAACCAATAATTCACATGAATGATCTTATATTAGCGATGGCTTTTTAAATTGGCTAGTCAAGGATTTCCTTCACTCTCTCAAGATCCACTATTAACCCTTATTTTGAAATTACATGGTCAAAATATTGCATCTTACCATGGAAAAATTCACATTTATTGAATTTTTCATACAATTGATCTTCTCACAATGTTTGTAACATTATTTCCATATGTTTTTTGTGTTCTTCAAGCATCTTTGAATATATTAGTAAATCATCGATAAAGATCAACACAAACTTATCTAAAAAAAAATTTGAACACAATGTTCATCAAACACATGAAAGTGGTAAGTTCATTCATAAGTCTGAATGGTAACTCAATGAATTCATAACGTCCATACCTAGCTCAAAAATTTATTTTCAGTATGTCTTCTTCTTTGATCCTTAGTTGGTGATATCCATATCTAAGAGTCTATCCTTGAGAATAAAATTCCCCCCTTTACTTGGTCAAATAAATCATGAATGTGAGGTAAGGGATACTTATTTTTTATTATTAATTTTTTCAGCTAGTGATAATCAATTCAATCTAAACAACCCACTAGCTCAGCTTGTGCCACAACAATCTCTCTTGTGCAGAAGTTAATTAACTGTAATACGAGCATCTGTATGTTTCACATGGATCCAAGGAGGACTATATATAGGATTATCATTAAACATTTGTAATCGTGTTTGATAGTGTAGAATAGTAAAATATTGAAGAAAAAATATCCAGTTTGAACAAACGTATGAGTTTGTTTTGATCCTATCCATTGATCGAATCCGAGAAAAAGGAAATCAATACATGTAGAATCTCCCTCTAGTCAAATATAACCCAATGTACACCTGATTTGTTCCTTTTTAAGTATATTCTAAGGAGAATAAAGTTAAGGATGATGTGATCAACAAGTAATTATTTATCATGGTGATAATGATATCAAGAAGGGATACTAAATTTAGATTACTCATGGGGATGAAGTCACACAGCGATGTTTTATTAATGTATGTGAGGACATTAATATTATTACGATTTTATATTTTAAGTATTTTTTGTGGTCGGGGGAGATGGCACTATGTGCACTCTTCCTTGCTTAAGTTTATGTTTTTCTCATTTATGTGAGGAAGTTTATTTCTTACAATCGTTCTTCATTGTTTATGTTTATGTTAACATTTTTTTAGAATTATTTTATTATTATATTTTATCGGGGGATTTTGTGGAAATTGGAAGAGGTGGAAAGTCTGAATTTTGTGTTCTTTTACTAGTTTTGATGGTGGAAGTGGTGGAAATTCTCCCCAACCTACCCTTGGGCTCATCCTTTGACAATGTAAGTGAGGAAGTTGGAACCTTACCATTGCTATCATGTACTTAAGTTGTTAACGTACCAATTGACAGAGAAAGTTTCTACCTTCAGAACTCTCTGTTATGCTTAAGTTGATACCATTCTAGTTATATTCTTAATATGGAATTCTATATCTATCTCATTCTCTCACTCTTAGGTTGGTATTTGGTCATTGTGTGTGAATAATTCAATACCTTTCTCACACTCTCTCGGGCTTACAACAAAACCATACTAGTGCTCAATGGATTTCCTCACTCTTCCCCTAGTTCCTAGGATGGAAAGCCATATTACCCTTAGTCTCTCACTCTTAGGTTGGTACTTTACCAATGTATGTGAACAAGTTAATACCTTACAATAACTCTCCCATGCTTACACCAATGCTCAATGTATTTTGTGGCTCTTCCTTTGGTTCCTATGATAAAATTTCGTATTGCCTCATCCTTCTCTACTTAAATTAGTATGTTTCCCATTTGTGTAGGAAAATAACACATTTTCAACAATCTCATGTACGTATGTCAATACCTTTAAAATTGATGTCATAACATTGGTTTCCTTTCATTTCTCTTAGTTATAAAATAGAAGTCAATGTTATTCAATCACAATAATCATTGTGAATCATATGATCCTCCATAAACTAATCTTTCACATAGATGTAAGGAAGAGTATATATAGGAAACGCCTGTAATTGTATTTGTGAATGATTTGCAATTTGGAATCGTAAAATATTGAAGCAAGGATAACGCGACAAACGAAATCGGTCTATATTAGTGGAATCTCCTGTCGGTCCAAGATAACCCGATGTGAACCTCATTTGTGCTTTATTAAGTATATTCTATGGAATTTCTCATCATAAAACCTACTTGACAAGGGAATAAAGTTAACGATGAAGTGTTCAGGAAGGCTCAAGTGTTCGAGAAGTATATGTCATGATGGTAAGGAGATTGAGAAGGATATTTAATTTAGACTCCCATGGGGTGAGGTAACCATGCATCTTATCTCGTCAGCTTATTTAATTTCATAGTTACTAAATTCAAGTTTGATGTTGATGACTTAAAAAAATTGGAAGTATATTTTTTTTTATGTTGATTTAAATATATTATTTTTTTAATATTTTAAAATATTAATATGGATAATTATAACATTGAGATTCTCATAAACTCTTTTGAAATGGTTTTCAATTATAGGTGTTGCAAACAAAACTATATATTGAACCAAAGCATGTAGTTTTACATTTAGAAAAACAGATTTTATGAATTTTTTTGTATTCATCCATACATTCAATTACACCCTGTATTATATGTTACTCAATATTTCCTTACAAATTCTATATTACAATGAACCATATAAATTCCACATTGCCAAGAATTTTAAGCTTAAACTAAAATCATATATTAAGTTTAATCAAATATTTTTTCAAAATATACACATGTATTCTTAATTTCTAATTACTCATTACCTAAATAAAACCAAACTAGTTTATAACATATAATAACCATAATATAAAATGTTTAACCTTATTATTTTACACTTACTCAAAATAAACTCTATTTGAACAAAAGTTATGAAATTTCTAACCAAATTCAATTTTTATTTCTAAATTTGATAAAATTATTAGTCAAAAATTAAATATAAAATATGTATCCTCACTTTATTTTACAAACCCCATTGTGTAAATAGATTTTTTTATATTATTATATACATCAAAAGTCTTTGATTTTTACAAATTTCATTAAAACCCTTGTAACAATATGCCATTTCGTGAATTTGGAAGGGATTTATGAAGAGTAAATTATAAAATGAGATTCTTAAAATTAAATGAAGCTATATAATTCCCTTTAGAAATATGCTGGTCTTGCTATAATCAGTAAACCAAATAAGGATGTGTAAAAGGAATTACTAACTAGTAGTATATTAAGGCTGTCATATGTGGGAATAAGCAACTACGACCCATGTCTAGAAGGTCGTGGCTTGTAGTGGTCAAAGCCCAGTGAAGTTTTGGTGCTCTGGCTCACTGTGGGATGTTACGATAACCTATGTTGAGAGGACTAGGTAAGGTTTTTCACTCCAGTCCTAAAAGGTAGCTTATATGTCTCATTACTCATAACCAGGGCATTTCCTTACCTACGCTCCCTCAGTAACTCCCTGCGCCTAAGCCAAAAATATCAAGTTTTATCTTTTCTGGGTGGTGATTTTAGTTTTTAGCTTATTATTTTAATATTACTGAGGTTTTCTGAGATTAGTTTCATAACATGGGTATACATATGTAAGAACTTATAACTCGGGGCGAAAATTTTCACACTTATTATGAGCCTTTTAATATGTCTCCTCCCACCATGAACTGGTATGCCATGGGCAAAATCCTTCATATCTTCCTACTTGCTCTCATTTCCCTTCTCACAATTTATCATATAATTCATACCCATCAGTGCCTGGACCATCACCCTTATGTTTAAAACCTTTTTTTGCAGTCTATCCCGGGCTTGGCCAAAGACTCTGACTCCTTTGAATCAATCAAACAATCTAAATGGAGCCTCCTCTGGAACAAATGGGTGGATTATTTCATAATTTCTTGGCCCTGTAAATATTTCAGCTTAAACTGATGCAATCATTGGTGGAATTTCATGGGGTGTTGTTGTTGTTGTTGTCACCTATAACTGGCTCCTCCACACACCACCAATACTTTGTGAATTCATCGTACTCTCCACCTCCTGACATTGAATTTCCTTGCCCTGTCTTCATCATCGACCCTCTGAAACCTCCGACATATTTCCGACTGCCACCTTTTTCTCTACTGATGTTTTCTGAACGCGACATTTTTGAATCCACCTACATCTAACATCGGACTGAAAACTGTGCAACTCGGCCTTTGACATTCCTTGTAGTTGTCACCTTACTGGCGCAAATCAACTCTATTGAAATATTCTTGAGGCTTCTGATAAATGATTTTCACTTCTCCCAACATTTTTTATTCGCATAACTTTCACCTTATTTTGTATTTGACATATTTTGTTTTATCTCCATTTAAGGAAAAATCCATTTGCGTACTTATCGATATCCCGGGTGGTTTGACTCTGATAACCAATGATATAAGTATTCGATAGACTCACTAGACTCCATACTCATATTATGATTGTTCCGGCTGTATCCCCAAACTTGGCAGTGCTGACTCACTTCTGTTGTCCATTTGACTCATACCTGCTGACCTAGCCAAGTCGCCTATCTGGCCTCCTATGGATAGATCGGGGGACCAACTCAGATCACACACGTTGACTAATGAGGCCTTCATTTGGGCCATAGTGGTTGTGTAACAATTATATGGGTCAGGAAAAAATCTTCCTGCTGCTCGTTCGGATGCTTCTCACTCTTCAATTGAACCAAATTGTTCAAATGATCATTTCTATGATAAAGGTCATTACAAACTTCGTGGGTGGGCTGTACTCTTTTAGAACAAGCTTATACAACCTGCTCAGGATATCAAACTCCTGAGCTTCGGTTTCAAATACCTTTAGGGTAGGGTGACTAGTCTTCATAAGCATGCCCTCATCGGACGTTGGGTCTTCACAGCTATCGAAGAATATGAAATGGTCACTTGGGTTAAAACGGTGTGGGGAAAGTTGGTTGGATGCCCCCCTAAGGTTAGTCACAAGATGAACTCATGGTTTTATAATCACTTCTTGTATGAGGAGGACGCCGCTAAGATCTTGAGAAACACTTGGGTCCGTGGGCGTGGCTTTCTCCAATTGCACTCTTGGTATAAAGGATACAATGTTATTATGGAAACCCCTCCGAACAACATTATATGGGTTAAAATCCCAGGGTTTCCATACTGGAAAAATTTGGCCCTCACAACATGGACCTCACAACCATTGGAACTTCGATTAGTAGAATCAGATATCTCGACCTTGGTTCTATGAGGATGCGAGATAAACGGGTTGCTTGGCTTCTAGTTGAAGTAAATTTCATTAGTGGCTTGCCGGGATGTGTCAATATTGAATGGGAGGGTGTTATACATAGAAAATGCATTGACTACTTGGGCATCTGCTTCATATGCCTCTAGTTCCATCAAAATGGCCATTTGATGAATCGTTGCCAATGACGTCGGGGCTCTATGCAGAGTTTTGGGTTCGAGCCGCCGAATCACTATACTGGTACTTCTCCTATGGATGCCGTAATGGTGACTTGATGTTTAGACTCTTCTCCTCCATAGAAGGATTGGTCAGACAGCTTCCCTTCTCAACATGTTTTTGCGTCCGCTCAGGTCTCAAGTAAGGTTCCTCATCCCCATCCTAATATTTATTCAACTACTACAACTAAAAATCAGCCAGTCTCATCTAATTCCACTGTACAATCATCTTCATGTCATCTCCACTCCCCTTCTTCGACCTCCTCTGACCCCTTTGATGGCCCCCATTCTGTCCATAAACCACGACCTTCAAGCAATGGGGCACAACGACCTAAATTCAAGCAAGCCCTGAACTCCCACCGCTCTGCCCCCTCCCCTTCTCATCTCCCCCTCGCCATTATCCACCTCGATCTCACCAAAGGGGATGGTTTCCCCATTCATGGTGCCCTTTTAGGAAGTTTCCGACCCTGACATGCCTTCTCTAGAAGATGATTCCATGCCAAACAATATCACCCTGTGGCCCTTCCGTCACTTGCTAATAATCCTTCACCTGAACCTCATCCTTCCCCCTCTTCCCCGCACAATTCCTTTGGGAGTGATTATGAATTCCTCTTCATGAACCCTAATTTGGATATCTCCCCCCTCACTGTTCATGATGGCTGCTCCATAACTGTGCCTCCCAAAATGTCTTGTACCTCGGCCTGCAATATCAAAGTCCAAAAGAAGGGGGAAAATGATACTCAGCATTTTAGGGGGCGTCAAAAAACCCGCTCTTTGTTATTTGTTAATTTGGAATGCCTCTACAACATCCCAATCATCTCCACCAATGACCCCCGGGCGCTTAGAGCTTACACGCCCCCCCCCCCCCCCAGCCCCAACCCGTTAACCATCAATAAAATCCTTTATCTTAACCTTAGGGGACTCAGAGGTCACAACAAGTCCCTTTCACTCAGGAACATCCTCTCATCAAACTCTCCTTCCATTCTTTTCGTACAACAAAAAATGTGCTCAATTTCTAAAGCCATCCAATACCTTCTTGCCATCACATTGGGTTAACATATTACTGACATCGACTCTAATGGGCTTTCTGGTGGCCTTATTTTCATGTGGGATCCATCTTTCACCACTTTTCAAGAATTCAATTTCTTTCCTTACATCCTCGTCTCTGGTAGAATCAGCGTCTATTCTCATTGTTTCAACCTCATCAACATGTATGCCCCCTACCGACACTGTGTTTCCTTCTGGAACTGCATCCATTCTAGTAACATCCTCGATATCCCTAATCTGATTTTGGTCGGGGACCTAAACACCATGGTGTCACTCTCCGAATGTTGGGGCACTCACTACTGGCTGGACCCCTTGGCTGAAATAATATGCAACATTTTCTCCGAGAACCACCTTGTGGATATCCACCCCTCTCCTCTTCTGCCAACCTGGTTAAACCACAGATTGGGCTCTGAGTTCATTGGCAAGCAGTTGGATCGTTGTTTAGTATGGGAAGCGGTCATGGAGATATAGGGGGATCTTCACTCTTCAACACTATCTGCTAATATTTTTTACCATCAACATGTTTGCTTACACTAGCATTTGACACCACTATACAATGGTATCCCCTTCAAGTTTAAAATACTCTGGCTTGAAGACCCTATCTTCATGAACAAAGTCAAAGACATATGGTCTATCCCTCCAGAAAATATGGATCATCACCCTCTCACTAATAGACTTTGGGCCCTGAAAATATGGACTAAGACATGGGAAAAAAAATGTCGAGATGCTATCAGAGCTCTAGAGCACCGAGCAGGAAATCAACAACATTTATGAATTAATGGTCGCAGAACCCCTGGATGGGCATGTGATTTCCAAACTTCAGGAGCTGGAAGACAAAAATTTATCCATACTCAAATCACAAGAGCTCATTTGGAAGCTCAAGAGCCATGCAGTCTCTCTTAGGTAGGGCGATCAAAACATTAAGTTTGTCATCATTTTTCTAATGGTCGTAAGAACTATAACACTATCTGGAAGATTGAAGGGGAGGATGGCACTTTTCTCTACAGTTTGACAAACATCAAAAAAGAGGTATTTAGATATTTCTCTGAACATTATAGGCACAGAGAGGAGGTCTTCTTTGGAAATCAAATCTTGGCCCTTGAAAAATTCCCAAATATGTTTGATGACGAAGATAATCAACGGTTGAATGCCCCTATGAATAAAAAAAGAATTGTTGGAGGTAATCAAATCTTTTACTGTCGATAATAGCCCTAGCCTAGATGGCTGACTGGTGGGTTTTTTTCACACTGTTTCGACATTTTCGCAGATGACCTCATCCAGGTGGTGGAAACATTTAGAATCACCGGCATGATTCCGGGAGATATTAATTCTACTTTTATTGCTTAATTTCTAAGAAATATGGACCTAAATATTTGCAATAGTTTAGGCATATCTCTGTTTGTAATGTGGTATATAATATTTTTTCAGAAGTCATTTCAAACCACATTATAGGGCCCCTGTCGAAACATGTCTCCAGAGAGAAATATGGCTTCCTCTCGGGTCACCTCATTCATGATGCAATTTCTCTAGCCCAGGAGGGACTACACTCGATTCACACTAAAAATTTGAATGGGATCAGCCTGAAAATCGACATGTACAAAGCTTATGATTGTTTAGATTGGTCTTTTATGCAGCACTTTTTGCACAAAATGAGGATGGAAGCATGAAATTTGGCTTGGATTCTCACTTGTATAGCCCCAGTTTGGTACTCTATCATCGTCAATGGGATCCCATATGATTTATTCAAGGTTGGGAGGGGACTTTGGCAGGGATGCTCCCTCTCACCATTGTTTTTCATTCTCATCATAGACGACTTGAGCCTACACATTCTGGATCTAAAGTGTAGATATTTATTCTTAGGTATCAATATATCCAGAAACATTGCCATCTCCCACTCCTTTTTTGTTGACTACATTTTAATTTTTGGTATCATATCATGTGCACAATGGTCTACCCTCCACTACATCTTTCTTTGTTTTGGGGTTGCCTTAGGCCTCGTAATAAGTGGTTCTAAATCCCTCATTGTGTTTGGGATGGGGGATCAGAATGAACTCCAGATAATTGCTGGGATTTTTCATATTCCCTTGGTTCCTTTATCAGTTTTTTTCAAGTACCTTAGCTTCTGGCTTGAGCCCAATAATTACTGCAATATGGAATGGCAGTGGTTGCTGGAAAAATTTCAGAAAATATTGGGTATGTTGTCAAATAGGTGGCTATCACTTGGGGTAAGATTCATCCTATCAAAGTTGGTCCTTCAACAGTTCATGGTCTTCTGGGAACACATGTTCCTTATCGCAGCCTCTATCATCGCCCGGATACGAAGGACAATGGCACACTTTATTTGTTCTATGGCGAAGGGACCTAGAAAATTCCATATTTTCTGACTTAATTTGATCTCTATTCCTAAGTGACTGGGGGGATGGGGACTTCTTGATATTCACACTTTCACCTAGTCCCTTCTGGCCAAATCCCTCTCAAGGGCACTCTCAGGAGATGGCATCGGGTTGCTCCTTTTTTTCATCAAGTAAAACATACATAGTGGGTTTCTCACTTTTTTTCACCTGGGCTTCCCCTCTTGTCAGTACAACTCCATCATTTCCCCCAGCTTCAGGAGTATCTCCTCAATTGTGTGCGACAAGATTCTATGGATGTTCGGGAATCATCATAACATTTTGGTCGGAATTGATGGCATTTTGGGGCTCCCTCCGAACCTTTCCATCCCTCAACCACTCCGTCATACCCTGGTGCAGAAAGGGATTTTTTTCCTCTCTTAGTTTATACTATGTTGGCAATAGGGCTACCCTGTTTGGAAATACGCACTATACCTGGGACTTTCTTGCCTTGCTCGAGCTCAATGGAGTCAATTTTTTCTAACCATTTAATAATCGATCCTCTACCACAACCCCGGGGGAGACCACATTCACTGGGCTGGAAAATCCAAGAAGGGGGCCATTGATGTTTCTGCTCTATATTTTAATTTGATCTACTCTTATCCGCTGCCAAACAATCAACCTTTTTACAACATTTTCTGGAAGAGAAAAATCCCTTTGAGGATCATTCTCTTCACCTGGTTGGTGTGGAAAAATCGGATCCTCACCTGGGACAATCTGGCTAAGAGGGGCCTCCAGGTCCTGGGTATATGCATCATGTGCAAACAAGATTCTGAAACTATTTCCCATATTTTTTTAAATTGTACTTTTGACTTGGATATTTGTTCTACGTTCGCTAACGTCTTGCAGGATCACTTATAGAGGCTGACGGGTATATTTCAAAGCATCAACAGATGGACTTAGTTGGATCAATGTTATAGTTCCTTGCCTTTTCTCCTCTTCTTGGAATTTTGGTTGGCTAGGAACATGCCCATTTTTTATGCATCCCAACTACTCCCCAAATAATTTTCATTCCATGATGGTGTGGATAAACACACAATATCTCTCTCTCGCTCTTTCCACATATATTTCATATAAACTTTGTCCCCATTCGATCAGCATCCCAGCAAGATTTCTTGATGATGCTGAGCAACAGGGGATCTGCGGTTGTGGTGCCTAGATCAAGCTGGAGCAAGGAGAACACTACAACATATGCTGGAATGGGGGATTGGGCTCCAACACTAAGGTTGAACTTCTCACACTATGGAACCTCCTTTGGTTTGCCTACAATGCTCAAATCATGAATCTTTCAATATATGGAAACTCCAATGCTGTTATAGATAGAATAAATGGAATATCATATTTTCAACCACCTGGCCTTCTCATTTGGATAAAGAGAATTCTCCACCTTTGGTGGCGTTTTCACTCACCTCCACTATAACACATATTCAAGGAGGAAAATTTGAGGGTTGAATGTCTCTCCAAACAAGCCCTGGAGCTCCCTTTTGGTTCGCTGCACATTCAACATTGGAGGGGCTCCATCTTATCGAGCTCCTACAATCTGCCCTTACCTTAGCTTCTTTCTAAATTTTTTTCTTTTGTTGTTTTAGTCACATAGTGACATTGCTCTTCTCATATGCAGTTCCCTCCATTTATATGCAGCCTTTTTGGAATATATTTTGGCCCATTGGCATGATAATATGTTCTTTGTAAGAGTGTTGGGACACTCCTTTCTCCTCTTACCATTAGCTTATCTCTAGAGCTATATTATTCTTATTTTTGTGCTTTCATGCATGTTCAGATCTTGCTACATATGTACTATTTATTTTCTTAATTAAAACGACAACTTTTTTTTCTCCTCTGAAAAAAAAAACCAAATAATATTGTGCACCATATCGAACCTCGGAACCACGTAATTGAATTTTTAACTTTTTTCTGCAGTACAACGAATTTGGTAACTATAGTTAGTGTAATAAATAACATTGATATTCTTAACATTTTTGTGTAAATAAGTTTTCACTTTGCTATTTTGAGAAGATAGTGTTCACTTAACCATTTCGTGATTAATTTCATACCTTGTTAATTTAAGTGAGAAGCTAATTTATTAATAACATTTTTCCATGTTAATATTTAGTTATTTTTTTCTTAACTTTATATTTTTTTATTATGTTGAGGAAATTTCTTTAATCTAGATTGCAATGACCTTTAACATGTTTTTAATTTTATATCTTGACAATTTGAAGGAAGTTTGAGCCTTAATAATGTTTTCCTATGCTTACTCTAGCACCCTGTCAATGTGGGGGTTGATAATACTTTGTTGGCACTCTCATGTGTTCAAGTTGTTACCCTACTAATTTAATTCAGACAGTGGATACCTTCCCAACACTCCCCTATGCTTATATTGATACTTTACTACCGGAATGAAGTCACTTACCTTACTATCACTCTCTCATACTTACACTAAAACCTTGCTAGTGCTTAATGGATTTCCTTTCTCTTTTCCTAGTTCATGGGATGGAAGACCATATTCCCATACCTCTCACTCTTAGGTTAGTACTTCACGAATGTATGTGAAGAAGTTGATACCTTACTAGCACTTTCTCATGCTTACAATGGTACCTTGCTAATGTTGAAGGGATTTTCTTACACTTCCCTTTGTTCCTATAATAAAATGTTATATTCCCCTCAAGTGTTTAAATTGGTACTTTGAACTATGTCAACACTCTCATGTACTTATGTTAATACCTTGCAAATTTAAGTGATACATTTCTTTCATTACACTTCCCTCCATTCTCAAATGAAAGTCAATGTCATTAATCACAATAATCATCCTTAAAGAAGTCACCCTCCACACTTAAACTATTACCTTGTCAACACTTAAACTAATAACTTATCAATTTTAAAATACTAACACCTCACTAATAAGCTATATTAATATTTGACATTTCACCCATTATTTTATTGATTTTTCTAAATAAAAAAATGATTATTAATAATAATTATTAATAATTCCATTAATTCAATACATAAATACCCATCCCTCTTAAACAAAATATATTGAAATAAAACAAATTATATTACTAAAATATAACTAACCAAATTATACATTAATCATTATAATAATTATATAGCAGCCTTCAACGAATATTTTTTTGGGATGTAGTCTCGGAATAAAATAAAAGTGAAACGTATTTTACATATTCAAAGAAGATAGGGATACTTTACCAACTACCCAAAAACATCAAAGCAAATAATTCATTGTACTGTGATGTAATAGAAAACGAGTGTATAGAATAAAGTGAAATAAAATTAGATTTGTTGCTCTGCTTTTTCTTGCAACGCGTTGCAGCTTTCTTTTTCTTCCCGAGCATAATTCGTTGTCCAATATCTTTCCCTAAATTTTTTCCAGAAAAGAAAAAACATGGATAACGTCAGGGTAGCTTGCGATATTAAGAAAAAACATGGATAACGTCAGGGTGCTGGCGATGTTATGCTTAACATTTTATCATCCCTTTTGTTTGAAGCAGTTCGTTCTGTATCATGAGTTTGACGGAGAATAATTCAACAAAACTTCATTTATTCACATATATTTAATTTCTATATACAATTTAGGAATAAAAAAAATAGACACTTTAAAATTATGTAGATTGGTCTAAAAACATTACCATCTATACATAATCAATATCTTTTTAAATATAATAATTTTCACTTTTAAATTTTAAATATAATAATTTAGAATTTTCAAAAAAATAAAAATAGTTAAAAAACTATTACAACAGCAAAAATAAAAGAATGCCTCTTTTAAATCACAATTTCATCAATTTAAAAATCTATTATAATAAAAATAATAATAAATATCACTACTCCATTACAATTTCAACAGTTTTCTCTTCCCAATAGAGTTGTCTAACAGTTTTCTCCTCCCAATAGAGTTGTCTAATAGATACAGTACGGTTTGCTGTCATAAAACACCAATTTCAGCAACTTTCTCCTCTCACCAAAGTTGTCTAATAGGAAAAGTAAGGTTCGTTTTCATAAAACATTGAATATGGTGTTTAGTTTCCAATAAACATGAATGAAGAAAATTGTATCAAACATTTCTAAATTCTCTTTAAGTTGGGTTACAAGTGGAAGAAAAATGATGCTCCAAAAATTCAACTCATATTTTTTCTCAATAAGTATTATGAATTCACAATGTTTTGTTTTTTGTTATGTTATATTATGTGATCTAAACATTTTAACTTAGTCAAATTACATAAAAATAAGATAAATTTTAAAACAAATAAATAAATAAAATAATTATTAAGTATTAATAATTGTTATTAATTAAACTATCTTAGATTTAACTTAACTCTAAATAAAATATATATCTTAGATTTATCTTCACTTTAGTAAAATATACGGAGGTGGAAACTTTTCCTCAAATTTGGCACTAAAAAAAGAGAATTATATCTTCAGAAATTTCATCTATAAATAGTTAATAGATGAAAAGTTAAGACACATCTAAATCTTCCTAATTTTTTTTATATTAAATATTATTAAATATTTTTTAGTTTAATAAAAACACATACTAATTATACAACATATCAAGATAGGTGAGAAGTATTATTTAGATGAATATGTGTGTGTGTGTGTGTGTGTCTATATATATATATATATATATATATATGAGAGACATTGATCATCACGATGATGATGATGATGATGGTTAACATCCACTGAGCCCAAATTTTGGTCTATAGAACCTAAAGAAACAAACTATTTAGTTTGCTTTAAAATTGTACTCCTATGCTTAAAGAGCTTGGAGAGAAGCATCCCGAGCTCACTATAATTTTGACATGTTAAAAGGCTAGGAAGGTTGGTATTGCAACACAGATTATGAAAATGAGATCTAATGTGGGTGTACACAAGACACTCTAAGAGGAAGTGATTTTTATCCTGAATGTTCATATTCTCATAGAGATGGCAAATCCTTTCCACCCATGGTGTTTTAGGAACTTCCCAACGACCTATTTCCCTATGGAGCTCATGACAGTTCGTTCTTATATTGGCTATACTAACTTTTTTCTTTGAGCTAGTTAAAACAGAGAGATACTTTTGATCTTCTAGAGTAGGGTTGATGACCTCCTTATAATATCTTAATTTTCTTTTATCCTCTAAATCTTTCTCACACCACATTTTCTATTTAAACTTAGAAGTAACAATATTTTATTGTTATTAATATTTTTCAATGTAACACTTTCGTCGATCTCCCAATGGTTTAACCAAGCCCTGGTATCTTTATACCAACCTCGTTTGAGCATTAGGTGGTTTTGGTTGGAATTTAAAGCTAGCTTAGGAAGTCTATGGTCTCTCATGTTATTGATTTTGTGCGTGTACAATAGGAGCCTAGTCATAGTTAGGCTCTCGATAGGGGAAAGACCCACTTCTATAAGGAGAATAGGATAGGGTGTATTAATTTTAATCTTGAGGTTATATGTTATAAAACACTTCTATATTTTCTCAATATTTCTCCAAGATTCTCTAGAGATGTTGCAACCCCAAACCTCACATCCATACAAGATAACAAGAGTGACTAAAGTTTCAAAGAGGAGCTTCTTTTTATCCCACGTCACAAGGTTTAATGCTTTACAATTATTTTCAAGACCAAAATAAGCTTTCCGCTCTCCATTAATCCTTTTCTCAATGCTATAGTTCCAGTTGAGCTTGTGATGAATATCAATTCCTAGGTACTTGTAAGAAGACACTTTCTCCAAGTTTCTATTGTCATACACAAAACTTTTGATAATCATAATTTTTATTTTGTCAGTGTTAATAGTCATGCCCATGGTAGAGCATAAATCCTTAAGTCTAAGTTTCTTATCAAGATCATAAGGGCACCTTTCCAGAAGAACAATATCGTCAACATAAAGAAGAAGGATGATTACTATTCTAGATAAGATCGTGCCAGCACAACCTGCTTCCTCTAAACAACCTTCTAACTTGTCAATGTAATTTCCAAATAGGGTAGGGGAGAGGGGGAAACCTTGTTTAACTCCTATATTACACTTAATATCTTTCGACCACCCCTCATTGCTCTTAAACTTGGCAATTACATTCTCGTATAACCTTATAGCAGCAACTCTCAAATCGAAAGGAACCTTTATCTCTTCCAATCTATTCCATAGGTTACTTCTAGGTACCGTATTGAAAGATTTTCTAAAGTCCACAAAGCAAAAAAATATATTTGATTTATCATTATGACATTCCTCCACAATGATCCTAACTGTAATGAGGTGGTCTATTGTTGAGTGATGCCTTCTAAAACCTACTTGGCCTTTAGCCCTCTTACCTTCATTTTCAATCCATATGCTCATCTTCTTCTTCAAAATAATACCGTATAACTTTGCTAAGACAGGGCTAATCATAATTGTCTAATAACTAGAGGGGTTATTTGTGTCCCCACTTTTAAAAACATGAATAATGAGTCTCTGAGTCCATGTTTTAGGGAACCCTTGCTTGACTGCTTGATTGAAAAGCTTGTGGATGTAAGGGATGAGGACATGACCTCCAATTTTTAAGATTTCAGCCTGGTAGCCTTCAATGTCCTTATATTTTCCATTTTCCAAGTGCTTAACCCCAAAATCTATGTCTTCTAATGAGAAAAATTCTTTCGTTGTGAGTAGGGTTTCAAAATTATCTATGACATTTCGAGATTCATAATTCTTTTTAATATAGGAATTCCAGTTGTGTAAAGAAATTATGTTATTATCTTTAGCTTTTCTAGTTAGAATCTGCCTCCAAAATTTCTTAGGAGCTACCTTAGAGAGGTGTAAGAGATTTTCTTTTCTTTTATGAATATACTACATTTTTTTGTTTTAGTTAGGGCTTTGTATATTTTTATCTTGCCAATTTTAAGAGACTCATCAATAGCTTCCTTAATTTCTCTCCTCGCACTTTTAAAATCTTTATCATACCAAGGGTTGGTTTTGCTATCTCTTTTATTACTTGAAACTTCAATTGAGAACTTGATAATAGAATATGAGAGGGTTGTAGTAAAATTATGATAGAGTTCTTCTATGTTGTCTATACTAGATAAAGGAAGAAAGCTAATTTTTAATTCATTTAGAAAAATATCATTTTTATATCTATCAAAGATTAATTTCTTTTGGCTATAAAGATTATTTTCTATGGGATCTCTATGCATGACGAAATTGAGAGTTAAAATTAGATTTCTATGATCAGAGTTAGGCTCGTGGTCGTTTAATATGTCAAAAATTATTATTTCTTTGTATAAAGGGATATCAGAAATAACATAGTCTACCACGCTGCTACCAAGCCCATGTATACAGTTCAACTAGATAGAATTGGGCCAGTTCTTTAGACCATTGCAAATTATGAGATCTTGAGCACTGCAGAGCTTGACTAGCTCAGACCCAAAAAAAAACTCCCCTAGATCTCTAGAGCTTCTTTTGTACCGGATAGCTAGAGTAAGGTATTCGTCTAACCAAAGAAGAATAGGTTTGGAATAATTTCTTAGAATAATAGCTTGGCTTCTTGAATTTGAAGCATTAAAGTCACCCAATAAGAGGATATTACCTTCATTCCTTAGGCTAGAAATATCATTCTCTAAACTATTGTGAGGACCATTTTTATCTAAATTGTTTTTCTTATAGAAGTTAGAGTTGGTAGGTGCAAAATAGTAGATTTCTATGTAGGTTTTTTTATCATTAATGTCAGTAATATCTATCCAAATATATTGGTTATAAGGGTATTTCTTATAAAGCCTATTAGGGGGGGAGATGTTCTTCTTAATGTAACAAGCTATACCCCCAATGCCTCTATCATAGGATCACTTGTTCCATATTGACCATAGTACAAAGCCATCTATGTTAGAGACCTTAGATTATTCGTTCTCCCAAATTTCAACTAACAATATAATATCAACCTTATTTGAGATCCAACTTAGCTTGGGGTCTTTGTTCCATGGAAAGCCCCGACAGTTCCAAGAACAAATCTAGAGCATGTTGAATTGCTATTTATTACTATATTATATATATATATATATATATATATATATATATATATATATATAATCATAATCTTGTTGTTTTAAATAAATACAACAAAAGAAAATAAAAAAATATAAACTTTTCTCCTAAAATATAATTATATGATATAATTATATTTATAATTATAATTATTATATTATATTTTTATCATAGTATTACAGGAAACTATTACATTAATTATTATATATATATATATATATATATATATATATATATATATATATATATATATATATATATATATATATATATATATATTATTTAAAATACATATAACATTTATTTCATTACAATTATATTATATTTTCTTTAAAAAATAATATATTTATATAATACTATATTTGTGAAGGTATTGTAATTATAATTATTATATTTTATTTTATTTTATAAAATATAATTTATTATTTATATGAAACATAATTTAGTTATTTTTTTAAATAATATTATGAAATATTTAATATATTTATATCTATTTTTTCGACTTAATAACATTTGTTTTTTAAAATAATATACTTAATAAAAAATAATATTATAAAATATTTAATATATTTATTATTTATTTTGTCAACTTAATAAAATTTGTTTTTTAAAGTAATATATTTATTTAATAAACATTAGTAAGAAAATAAATATTATTAAATATTGTCAAATAAATATATAATACATGGCAATATTT